>JAPZDV010000006.1:20977041-20997897 GCA_029814665.1 Acanthurus lineatus | reverse complement strand
AGTTTGAAATTCCTCATTCCTGTTCAAAATGGTAAAACATCGAGAGCTCACTGAAAATGAAAGAGTCCACATTAAAGCACTTCATGATGCTGGGTGGTCTCTGAGACAAATAGGAACAGGTGGTCTAATAAATTTGTTAAGCACTGTATATTATCATAGTTCTTTAAGTGACAAAAAGACAAACATCTACACAAGACTGTGCCAATCTTAAAAAGTAAGACAGTTATATTTGCTGGAAGGCTTTTTATTAACAAGCTTCAGAAATCGCAAGTTCCTTAAATCAGATTTTTTCTTAATAACTCTATATGAAGCAAACAAGCACCTTGAATTCAAACAGAAATGATTAAACATGCGTCTGACTCTTATGTGTTTAATCAGTTCATAAACACTGAGCGCTTCAGTCGTCGCTGTCAGAGTTTCCAGCACGGCGTGT
Organism: Acanthurus lineatus; assembly: GCA_029814665.1. Lineage (NCBI taxonomy): Eukaryota > Metazoa > Chordata > Actinopteri > Acanthuriformes > Acanthuridae > Acanthurus > Acanthurus lineatus. The sequence continues at coordinate 20,997,464 of JAPZDV010000006.1, read as the reverse complement.
GAACTCCGTCACAGGGATTTTCATGTCAGCTGGGTGTCAGTTTTATCAGCTCCGTAAACTAATTAGCTGCACATTTTTCACTCCTGGCAGCTGTTCTCTCCTGAAAGTTCAGGTGGACTGAGAGTCGGTTCGAGATGCCGTGTGATGTCAGAAGCTGCTGCTGTTGCATGTCAGCTTGTTTGACTTGGCTGAATGTTGTGCTGACTGCTGCAGTCCACCGTCAAGACCCTGACGGCGGATCTGTTTATTACAAGACGGCTTCCTTTGACTCTGGAAACTGAGAACCACGGAGGGGGCCAGACAGTTTGAGTTTTTATTCCACTCGACGTCCACACTTTGTGGGTTTTACTAATTAGCAGATGAAGGAAACAGTGAGTAAACACTTTTGTATGATTTGAAACGGAGCAGAGGAGCCTAAAAACTGTTGTTTTTCACAACCTCATGCACTTAAAGCACCATTTCAGTCCATTTTGACACCATGTGGAGGTTTAATCAGGATGATTTGACCTCAAACAATGGGTTTTTAAAAGTTTATTTTTTGGAAATAATGTCAAAACTGTGCTTTTTACATAATTTTTTATTGTCTATGTCTACATTTGCAGTGTTTTTCTTCCACTTTAGAGCTTACTGTTACTGCAACTGTGTATTCAATGGGATGGATTTTACTAAATAACATTTATATTGATGCAATTACAAAAATGTGTATTTTCTTGCTTTTTAATATGTATTTAAATGGGGGGCTTTAAGTCCTCTAAGTGAGTTCATTCAAATTACAAAGCAACAAATAGATGGCAAAACTTTTCTAATAAATGTGCACATTAGCACATATTTTTTGTCCTAATTATTCAGTGATCAGAATGTTGATTTTTTTAAATGCAGCTCATTTAAAGAGGCTCATTTAAACCACCGCTGTGTTTCTGTTTGAGAAACATGTTGGCTGTGCACAAATCACAGTCTAACCTCTCATCTTTTCACAGTCAACCAAACCAAACCAAAAAAAAAAACAAAAAACCCTTCAGACAGGCAGCCAGGCAGAGACAGACAGAAAGACAGAGTCGATATCACATGAAACCTCTCACGCCTGCACACATCAGCAGACAAATTACACTCATGAACCCACTGACACCAATACACTCCTTCATCACCGCCGCCGCCGCCGCCGCGTCACATGATGTGGCAGCGACGCCCGCGGATCATTGCTTTGGCAATCTGTTAGCATCCAATTCAACTCCATCAAAACTGCTTTAACAAAAATATCCACTCGCATTAAATGAATGTCAGTTTCTCCAATTTGCATATTAATTGTTTTCACTGAATTTTAAATTCACGGCCTGATGTGACATTATGAAATCAAATGTTCAGTAATGGCAGCATATTTTTTTTTTATTATCAGCTTGGCAGGTTAACGCTGTCAGAAAACAGCCAAACAAACACAAGGACGACCGCCCAGCTGAAGACTCGTCCAGGAAACCAAGCGATAACGCGAGAGACCGAAAGACGGCCCCATTAAAAAAATAAACACTGATTGAGTAAAAAACTGGTCCATTAACAGCAAACAGACGGATGACGCCCATTAAGCAAAGCCAGAGCGACAAATTAAGACTCGCTCAACAATAACTGAGACTGAACCACCGAACACCAGCTCACTGAATGTTAACTGTATCTGAATCAAATCAGGTCCAAAATAAAATAGTAGTTCCATTAAATACTGATGGAAAGTCAAGTTTAAATATGTTGCATTAAAGATTCCTAAACTAAGATGTTTTTTTTTTACATTAAAGCTCCAGTTTCAGTGCAGAGTCTGACCCATAAGTGTTTCTGTACTGAAATATGTGGCCAAAAGCTTGAAAACTGTCAAGTACCAACAGCTGACAGCAAATATTGGGTCGGATTCAACAGTTTATGATCGGATCAATAACTTCCTGGAGTTTGAACGGGTCACATCGACAGGCAAACTGTTTATTTTGTTACATCTGCAGGTTTTATATGAATCTTTACTGACGTTGCCTCATAATGAGGCTGTCAAAATATCAACTTACACTATTATTGTTGCCAAAAAAATTCAAATTGTCAATATTTTTGCAACATTAGTGAGAAAACTGAAATACTATCAGTCAAATTCATCCATAACTTTGTTTACAGTGTTTTGTCCCACTGGGCCAATGGCTTATACTTAAAATACAAGTATATGGAGAAGGAGAGACTGTCAATCATAACTGTACAAAAGCAAAATAAACAATTAACATGTGATGAATTTTTACATTGAAGGGCCGTTTGTAGCGTTAAGATGCAATTCTGCCACCTACTATGACACAGTGTTAACAATCAGGTATTATTAAGATGTCAGTATTTCATATTTAAATATCATATTTATCTCTAATACCAATATATCTTTACATCTCTTCCTCAAAGTGAGACATCAGAAACCAACCTCAGGTGTCTTTATTGAAAATGCAATGACTCATTTCAACCAACACCGACAGTTAGACTTAAATCCTCCCTCGTAAAGCAGCAGAGCTGAGTCAGTGTGTGTGAGACCTACAGACGAAACACAGGCACATTAAATATTCAGACCCACTGACTAAACACCCCCCACCCCCCCACTAAAGAGCTCAGGCAGACCGACTGACTAAACACTGGCCCATCAAACACTGAGGCAGACAGACGGACCCGACAGCACAGCATCTGTTCAGCATTTTTCAATTTTAGCTGAGGGGGGGTGGTGGTGGTGGGGAGGGGGGGAGGATAGTGTGTGGGGGGGGCACACGCCACTTGACCCCGGAGTGTCATCTCTATCACTCCAACAGCTGAAGGAGCAGCATGAAGGGGACCACTTGCTGGTCGGGAGATTTCAGATGCGGCGCCTCAATATCAGGGTTTCGCCTGATTGCAACAAAGTGGAGGAAACACAACTAGAATCTTTTCTGCAAGATGCTATGATTTTTTCTTTTTTTTGAGGAGGGGGGGGGCGTGCAGTTTTTATTTACTACAGGTTCCTTTGGATGAACTAGTGAAAACAGTGTTTAACAGATTTAGACTCTGACACACAGAAAGAGCTGTTTACCAAAAGAAAGACTGCGCCGAGTTCCTGCTGCATCCCACATCGCTTTGGTGGAAGCATTAATGCTAATGTGGACGACTGCGGTTCATCTTTATGCCAGCAATGCATGTTATTACTTTTGATGTGGCTGTCATGATTAGAATAATACGAGGAGAAATGTTCAGAGGAGATGAGAAGAAAATATTTTTTTTAAAAAAAAAAGAGGTGGAAAAGAGAGAGACACTCAGAGTCCTGGAGAGGAGGAAGATAAAAAGGAGGAGAACGGAAAAACAAAGAGGGGAGACGACTAGAGAGAGATGAGATATTTGGGAAAAAGAAGAAAAAGGGAATGAGTGAAGAAGATGAAGCGAGACAGACACAGAGAAGTTTGACGTGACATCAGCCTAGTTTAGTTTTTTTTTTGGAGAACTGAGAAACCATTTCCATAAGAGAAACTGGTTTCAGCTGCTCCACACAGAGTTCTTGTTATTCTCTGCTTAGACGCTCACCACACCGCGATGTGGAAACCATTTACAGGCCGGAGAAAAGCTCCTGTCAAAATGTTCACCACGAACGAAGGGCCAGAAAAAAAAGAGAAAAAAAAGCTGTTGAAAGCCTTGTGATTTTTGTCGAGTCCAGTGAGCAATGTGGGAGCTTTAAGGGCAAACAGCAGAGTGATAACTCGTGCAGGTGGAAGGTAATTTAGGTTCAGCCTTCAGGTGGAGGAGGGGGGGGTGCATAAAGAGAGCTGGTTTCAGCAACCCAAGAGAGATCAATGCAAGAGGCTTTACTACAGAGGAGCCACAAAATAAAGTGTGACTCAGGACGAGCTCGCTCCGTCCCCGAGGTGGAGTCTGTAATCCATAAATGACACCGGCTCACACGACAGACCCGCGCTGGTCAATATGTCGGCTTTCTGTCCGTCTGATGGAAATATGAAGGTGTGTGTGTGTGTGTGTGTGCATGTTTTTCATTTAAACACACTTATGAGGGCCCACAGTTGAGTCACAGTTTTTTTTCCCTGCAAATCCTCTGAAGGAAGGAGAACAAGCGTTTGAGGACTCATCATGTCAGTGTGATTTAAGCGAAGTGCTGGTTGAAAACCGTCTGAAACAGAGTCACCCTCATCTTTCATCCAGACGATATCAGAAGCTTGGCCACTTCAGCACTGTCTGCATTTATTACAAACAATTACAAGAGCATCAGTGCACCTGCAGAGAGGCTGTCTGAAGGTGTGCATCTCATCCAGCTACACGACAACAAGCCTCTTTGCCTTCTTTCTGAACGTGTTTGCCTTCAGACGTGTATTTATGTGTTATTTTTATTTCAAGCGAACCCTGGCCTTGACGCTACAATTTAAAATCGGTCAATATTTACTGCAACATGAGAAACACTTTTCCTAGACTTTCTCATATCACACCTTTTGCACAAAGGTCAAGAGGTCAAACAAAGCTTCATAGTGTTGAGCTGCCGTATTTAAGTCACAGAATTTGTCCTAGTTTAGTTTGTTAAGCTATGATTTTGCAGTCTGACGTTGACTCTTCTTCACTGATCACACGCTCATTTAATCCCGACCCGTTGGGTGGTGACATGGGTTAAAAACTGAGTGTGAAAGAGGTCTGAGGAACAAGAACTCTTAAAAAAGCAGGGTTAAAGTTGGAGTTTGTAAAATTGCAGTGCTGCTTAAATTTGATTTCTGCCTTTACTCTCTCAGTGCAGGTCAGAACAAAGCGCTGCAAAGTACAAACACAGAAAAATGCATGTGTGGATCTTTGTGAGAACCAAAATCGAGGCACATTCTTGCAAAATGAGAGCTATTTTGACCATTTCCTCCCCGTTAAAAAGGTTCCCTGTGGAGTTTTAGATCTTTTGTAGTGCTATGGAGCTTTTTTTTTTTTTCTGAGTGGCTGACAAGGCACACAGTCCTACGAATGGTTTGACACCGTTTCACTGATCAACAGGTGGCGATAATCTGTCAAGACTGGCAGCAACGTGCCAACAAAGGCAGGAGAGGAGAAGACTGCAAAATACTGAGAAAATCAGATTTGCAAATGTTTTATGCGAGAGAAAATGCTTTCGGCACATTTGTTAGAACTCAAGAAAACACAAAAATTCATGAGAAAAACTGACATATTTTGAAGGTTTTTGGGCTAAAAACTCTGCGGGCTCCCTTTAATAAGGCGACTGACAATGAGGTTTAATTTAGGTCTAGATAAGTTTGGGATAAGAGTAAAGATTAGGCGTGTAGCTGAGAAGATTAAGGTCGGGTTCCTATAGGAGAATTCACTGCAACACAGCTGTCAACCCTCTGAATGTCAGTGTGTGTGTGTGTGTGTGTGTGGATGCCGCTAAGAAATAACACAGCTCTTCTTATTTGAGGCCGTTTAAGCTCTGAGGTTTGTACTTCAGTCTGATGTATTTGTCATTTTATCATTCCCTCAGTGTCATTACATTTGCTTTGATTTGTCACTCTGTTATCCGGGCCTGCGTCACTCTCAGCTCTGTTTCCACAGATAGTTCTCACAAAGCGCCACTGAACGCAGAGATTTGTCTCCGTCGCATTTTGTAAGTGACATTAACTTGTTATTGACGCAGGAAACAGGAAACACACTCACACAAGTCGTAAAGATATAAATGTTTAAAAAAAAAAAAAAAGAAACCTTTTGGCTGTGGGTCATTTTAACCTTCAGAAACTCCAGAAGAAAACTTCCATAAAACACCACTTTGTTATTTCAGTCTCACTTATTCACACGTGGGATCGGAGCACGACTGAATCTGAGACCACGGGGATAAAACGACATGACAGGGTTATTTTTTTACATTCATATTGATAAATATTGATCATGCTGAAGAAAAACAAGAACCTAATTTACAATAAAGTGTGCAAATCAGATATTTTCAGTCATAATCAAACCGGACAGAATACAACGTTCCAGTGAGTAAAACCATGTTAAAAAATCCTTCTAATCTTAAAAAAGTTCATTTTTTCTTTGCTGTTTTATAATGATATGACTGCAGCAGAAAGAGGGAGCTGTAAAAATAAAGAGAAAAAGTGAGAAACTGTAAAAAAATATCAAATAGTCTAAAAACTGAACTGTTTTTAACTACGTTACTACAGTAATGATGTCCGTCACTAAAACTGGCACTAGTGATTGATCGATCTCTTTAAGCTCAGCTTGTGTGTGACCCCAAAAAACCTAAAATAATCTCCGTAATGGCAACAAACAAGAAAAACATAACCAGATGTGGTTTCTGCAATTAAGGTTTCTGAGTGAATTTTGCAAATTGCACATGATGATTCTTAAAAAGTTTCAATAATATGCAACTAAACTTGATGGTTGTGTGCAAACTGAAGATTCGTCTTAATCGAGTTCATTCCATCTCTCGCTAATAATTGTTCCTCTAGTACAAAGCGTTTATAGAGCTAATTTTATCAGATTACATGTCTCAGCAAATCCTAAAAACATAATATTTAACTTCATGTGTCTTCTTTTTTCTGACAAACCTCAAATTGTTTGCAAAAACTGAAGATCTCGGTATCAAACTCAGTTAAAGATTAATCAGAGAGGAAAGTGAGAACACTGAAGGACGGATAAAAACAGCCTCTGCATGATGATGAATGACATTTTCTACTGTGTTTCACTCTGCATGCAACTGAAAGTTCCTCTTCATCTTAATCAATAATGAAAGTCTATGCATTTTCAATATGAAGCATGTACATAGCGCATGACAGAGTGCAAAGAGGGCTCTGCAGAGCACCAGTTACATTGGAACAACACGAAACATTCAATTGGCTGTTCAAATTTAACAAAGAGAGTCAGATTATTAAAAACAGCAGGAAGTAATGAGAAGGATTTCACGCTGAAACGATGTGCTGTTTATATTTTAAATGTTCTAACGTCTTATTTCAGCTTCCTGACATTCTGCAGGCCGAAAAACTTCAAATAAAATGAAAATTAGCGTAAACTGCAGCCATAAAACACCCAAGTTTCATTAAAATTGGAAAAAAAGAGCTGTGCTATCAGATACTAAAACATTTCTGACAGTCAGTGATGGGACAGACAAAGTACCGTCCACTTTTCTAACTTTGCTTCAGTCGGACGTCAGCAGCTCAGTGTGATTGCTGTAGAGACTTGGACCTTAAATGGCCAAAGGAAACACTCTTCAGGATATATGATTCGCTTCAGTTGCTCCCAACAAGCAGGATGAGAGAAGACGCCGACCAAAAGACAGTGACAATGTCCAATCTGGCCGCTCCATTATGGAGGAGGGGAAAGTGAGAGAGCCGAGTAAGTCTTCAGATATAAAGCCTTCGCTCTGCAAAGAAGCAGCGAATGAATGAACCTTCACCGCTGCCTGAAGAGCCCGAGGAGCCTGAAGTCAGACTTTTATTATGAGGAGGGCAACTAGAAAATTTGTGGGGAAAAAAGGGGCATGTGATTTGTTTTATTCTGATGCACTTAGTCTGCACGCAAGCATGTAGATTTGCCCTTTGAGCACATGATGTCGACTGGATGGAAAAAAAGAGCCAGTTAGGAGGGGGACTAATGGAATTAAATACTCTTCTAAATCCCATTTGGTGACATCTGGTGTCATTCCACTGCTTAGAATAGTTTCCAAAGTCTACGTGAAATGAATTAATAATTAATGCTCGTCTCCCCTGTGCTTTTCTTTATGCTTGTTTGGTGAATGCTGTTGTGTAAAGATCTGGCCGGGACTGTTCATTACATCTCAGACTACGGCCCGGCAGCTTTGAATAGAAGCATTTAAAGATGCACTTTGTAAAAATGAAGACTTGAAAAAAAATTTAAATGGTAAAGAAGGGTCGTAAATAAAAAGAACCTCTGTAAACAGCACTAAAACATGTTGTCCGAGTGAGACACGGGCATTAAAATGCTGTTTAATGCTCATAAATCTGCTGCAGAAGAATACACAACTTAATAACTTTAAGTAGTCTGTTTGGCCGAGTTCCACTCAGAGCATTTATGCCTCTGATTGCTTTGTGTGTTCAGGTGAAAACAATGACTTCTTGACCGGATACAACCAGTAAAAATCATCTGAAACTGCACTTCCTGTCCTTAATTAAGAGAAACTGACGACAGCAAAAAACCCCACAAGTGAGAGGACAAATTACTCAGAGAGAGAGCAGACAACATCTGTCAGTCAGTTCGGCATTGCAGACTAAAGCTAAATTCAGCTCTTTCTGGTGCATTTAAAGTGGAATTAACACCAGTGAGGGGAAATGTCAGGAAACAGCTTTTCAGTAATGGAGGAATAAAACCCACAAGCTTGTGTTTTTCCAGCACTACATGCAGTTTTTTGCAGGTAGTCAGGTCAAAACAAGGAGCATGGAAAGCTGCGGTTAAAGTCTGGGTATGTCGGGGCACAAAAACCACTTGGTAAGGGTTAGAAAAACATTATGTTTCTGCTTATCATACCTGATTTTGTTGCAACAAAAATAGCTGAAACCGTCTCAGGGCAGCGGCTTGAATTACAGAGTGATGCTCGTTGAAAGTGTCCACGTCATGGTGTCAAACATTAGTCTGCTGTTTGAGTTTCCTCGAGCAGCTCGATGTTTCGATAAGATCAGGGGTGCAGAGTGTGTGTGAATGTGGCTTTAATGCAATATGAGAGAGAGGCAGCTGCATCAGAGCCAATTTTAGTTCATCTGGAGGTAAAAAAGCAAATATTTTTCCCCAAGAACTGATCAGTTGTTAAAAGAAAAAGGTACAGTTTCAGCCAACTGAGATTTTCTTTGGCTAACTTTGGTCCTGTTCACCTGTTTGAACTTAACAATCTCTTAATAAAGTTTGTGGTGATTTTATCTGTTTGCATGTTTTTTTTTCACCATTTAGCTCCAAATTCAATAAATGCAGCTTTCAGGGTCTGAATAGTATTAATTTCTGAAAATTAAAACTTTAAATAAAACAAACAGGTAATAAGTTTAATCTTTCAAAGAATCAACCTGCTTATTTTCAGGCACATCAATGTCATTATGTGAATAAATTAGTGGATAACTTCACAGTAGAGTTACGAGCAGGAGACTGACTCAGAAATACAGCAAGTCATCTTTTCCTCCACAGTCCAACACTGAAACAACACAGACAAAAATATCTGCTGCACATTGAAGACGCTTTACCAGACTAAAACAAGAAATGCTAATGTAAATTAATTTACATTTACAGTGTAAATTACTTCAGAAGAAAAGAAAAAGGCAAGTGTTGTCTTCACATCTCTCCTGTTCACAGTTTTAGAGGCACGGATTCAAGAAGACTGTTGCATAATGTTGTGAGATGGCGAGTTTATGCCTCCGACCGTCGCTGTAAAATAGGAAAAAAATGAACGCCATGAGAACTATGAAATGAAATGGGGTCATAATTTAATTTTCCTCCGCTGACAAGCTCTTAGTGGCTCTCTGAACGCCTCTCCTGCCCAACACGCATGTGATTGAAACGGTGGATGAGGACTCGGTGTCACTGTCCATTTCATCCTGAGCTGCCGAACTCGAATACAAAAAAGTTAATTGCATCCTCATCAAAATCCAGACAGCTGCGTTTAGTGCAGTCGCTGCAGATGACCGTCCGTGGCTTCATGTCTGACAAGTGAGGCAAATATTTACTGAGCTGGACACTTCCAGTTACTGAGGCACATCACGAGGGACGAACTAAAAGATCGAGTCTCTCGAGATGACACTAACTGAATGCACAGAGGAGATGAATGATAAATAAGTTAAGTGGAACATGGCGTGTATTTCTACTGAATGACACACCAGCACAAGGGAAACCTCTGTCGTTTTCATTACCGCTTTCCATCTGATGTTTTTCAGCGTCCAATAAATAACAGAATGAAGCTCATCTTTACATTTCGCTGCATCTCGGTTCAAGTTTATCTACGAGGTGCCAGAGAGGATGAAAACAGCATCAAATCATTGGCAGCAGAGATGCAAAGAAGCTGCCAGGTATCATCAGGAGGGAGTGCACAGGGCACGGATAATGGAGCTCCACTGTAAATCCATTCAGGAAAAAAAAAGGAAAAACTAACAGACGTCTTAGCTGAGTTTTGTGTTTAGGTTGTAATTCCAAGCCTGTGCGACAAATCTGACCCTTTATGTACACATTTAAACAGTCTTTGCTCTCTGAAAGCTGCAACAAAATATTCTATAATCACAAATGAGTCATTATTACATACAGTACAAAAAAAAATAAAAGACTGGAGAGATGCTGCACTAAGTGTTATGATACCAAAAGTCTGGCAATGTTGATGGTTTATTGACTTGGAAGTTGTTCAAGCATCACAGTGTCATCAGTAGGGGTTGGACTGATCCTCAACACATGCTGAGAAGCAACAAAGATTGATCTGCACACTGAACAGAAAGCTATTAATTATAAAATGTTGGCATTGAGTGCTTGCTCACATTCTTTGTTTTCAGATATTTCTTTATATGGGTGATAATTTTGGGGGATTTTTAGACATTTTTAGCTTGAGTTAAGTTCCTATCCTGGATGAACAAGAATATTAAGACAAAATTAAACACTGATGCATTTGAGGAGTTCATTAAAAAACATATTTATACTCTTCAAAGTAAGGTTTTCTAAAATTCATCACAACACTGGCACCAACTTTGAAATATTTAAAAACTTAAATGACAATTTGCCCGTATGATGTTAAATCCCTGAGAGCGATGTAATGGATGTTTTTTTTTCTTATGTTTTAATCAAAGCTCCGGGTGAACACATTACCTCCTGTTAAATTAAATGCAGCATTAATCACTGAGCTAAATATTAAAAACTTCATTGCTTTTGGCATCTTTCTACACAGACAAACTTTTATTTTATGTTATATTTAGTCCTCTTCTCTAAAAAACAAGTTGACTTAATGTTTTTTTCCTTAATGGATGAAGTTATATTTTCTGTCCCAGTAAATAATCAATCAAACTCCGATCCAAGCTGCTCCTCACTTCCAGTTCATCCCCAAAGGTGTTGGCCAAGGTCGAGGTCAAAGCCAAGTCACTTTTTCTCCACCAAACTGAGAAAACAGTTTCTTTCTGAAAGCAGCTTTGAGTTTGGAGGTCATTGTCCAAACCCAGAAGGTGTCTCCCCACACAAACTTGGACTCCCACTAGAAAACAGAACTGGCAAATAACCAATTTTAAGACATTTGAGGGTAAAAAAAACAAGCTGTAAACACTGAAATGTTCAATATCTGGCTCTTTAGCTGCTAAACGCTCGGCTGTGATCAGAGGACGGTCGCTGACTGTGTCTGACTCCTGGTTGGTGCTGAGCAGCTGGTGTGCAGTCACTTTTTTTTTATGTTTTTCACTGAAAACATCTGGATAACGGGGCCACCTGTAGATTCAACAGAGGTAACCTCTTTTACATATATGTGGTCATGTGATCCATTTTAAATGTAAAATATTGATGTTAAACTTCCCATGTTTGCTGCAGCATCAAGATTTTTCTTAAACAGAACAAAAGAGCTTCCCTCAAATCATTAAAACAGCAAAAGTACACAAGACACGACATGAACTACTCAACTACATTTGTCCAATAGTCAGAATTATTCTTTAAAAACATCATGAAGCAGGATATTACTGTTTTATATTTTCACTTTCTTACAAAATAAACAATATTTCAATTATCTAATTTCATTTTTCAACAAACCAGAAAAAACAATAAAAGTCTATAAAAATAACTGGAACTCAATTAGAAAATACTCTCAGACTTCTGCCAAGGAGGCAGCCATGCTCAATTTAAAACCAACGAATGAATCATTCAAAAAAAAAAAAAACTCTCTTCAGGATCCAAGGAACAGAACAAAAATGCTCAATTTGAGACTCAATTCAACAGTTTGCCATCAAAATTTGTCTCAAGTGATGCTTCTTTCATCTTATAAACAAGTTTGGAGATTTGCAGACAAACAGAAACTGCTTCCTTTTGTCCCAGCGGAGACGATGGCCCTGGAGGAAGGCTGACCTGGAAGCTGAGTGGTGTGATGCTTTGTTTACTGAGGGGAAAGGATGGACTCTTAATCTGCAGAATGGGCGCACAATAAATTACAGACTTTTTGGCTCGTTGTCAGAGGTTGACAAGCTAATAAACAAACAGACTGAGCCTCTTCTGAGTCACATTAGATGTTTATTACTTTTTTACAAGCCAGATGTGGCCAATGGGCCACCAGTTGAGGATCGCTGGACAAGATCTACGTAGGACTTTGCAATTCTTAAAAGTTCTGAGCTTTGCAAACGATTTTGGGCTCTGGTTTACAATTTAATCATTATGGTTTTTATATGAATGAATGGTGATGACACGGCATAAACTCACACCTGTAAAGCATCATAAACAAGGCGCAGGTCAGGCAATGAGCAACTCCTTTTGTGTGTACAAAGAGCAAGAACTGAATCAAAGCGAACATATGAGCAAAGTTTACATAGTTTTTCTCCTTTTCAGTGATAACTTCTGCAGGAAGGTTATCTGTTTGCTGTCTTTCACTGATAATAACCCCGAACCTGAACCCTCCCTGACGCTGGATGGGGAGTGAGAGATGCTCTGCTGAAGCATCGACCTTAGAAATCCTTTATGAGAGGTATAAAATATTTTTGGCTCATTATAAGCCGTGGCAGAACCATGGCAGGCCTCCAAAGTCCAGGTAATTAATGGAGAACACTGACTCACACTTTCAGAAACAAGTGTCCTATAGTCAGTCTGTGCTCAATATCTTCAAAAAGACACTGTACTTCAGTGACAAGCTCACTGCTGGAGAGTTCAGCTTTAAGGAAATCTGTTTGAAATGAGCAAATTCAGCTTTTGTGTGTGCTACAACCCGACCAAACCCGAGGGAAAAAAAGCTCCAGTGCTTAAAAAAGACATTCATGTATGAAGAACAATACCAGAGACAGTCTTTTCAACCCTTAATCCTTTTTTTTTTTTTGCAGACGAATGCAGCACACTACCGAACACTTCCTACCTGCAAGCCTTTCAGCCAGGCTGAGCAAATAATTCACAAGACTGCTCTTCAACACAGTGCTGCTCAGATAAGATTAGTCAATATGGCTGTGAATGAGAGATAAGTGCAGACTAATTCCTCATGTCTTGGGGGCAGAGTTCCTGCAGAGTCCCAGTGGGCTGACCTGCAGATGAAGCTAACTGGGATGCTACTAGCTACGACAGATCAAAGACCAGAGCTGTACGCTGCAGACGATTTGTACCGAAATGGAAAGGACATGTGGAGGTATTTGTCTGTGGAGGTACTTCCTGATTCGCCTCACATGAGCAGTGAAATCTTCGCGTGATCACAGCAATCCAGCCCTGAGACGAATTAGCCCAACATGGTTCAGTCTTAATCCTGAGGCGTGATGGAGGAGGTTTGATTCGTATGCCACGCACACTTTCTTTGAGGCGGCGAGATGATGGGAAATCTCACTGAAGTCAACAACATGGGCGCCCGTCTTCAAACTGGCAAAGAGCACAATGTAGCAAAATATGGGACACCTGCTGTGTGACGAGCAGCCGAGAGGCAGGAGGAGGCTTTTCATCTGACTGGAAGCAGAACCAAAAAACCGTGGCCATCCGTGGAGCTCCAGCCCCACATCTTTCCCCACATAAAATATAAAGACAAACAATGGGAGAGATATCTGCTTTCATATCAAACACTTAACAGACCGAAAAAGGAGGAGGATTAAAGGGCTCCTCCAAACAAACAGTGACAAGTGCAGCGATGGACCTGTTTCATTTCTCAGGGTGTGCTAGCAAGCTTGCATTATTTGCTAAGAGATAAGACGACAGTCCTCCCCCCCCCACACACACACAACAAGTAAACAGAGTTCAGCTATCCAACATTCACTGCACAAAAACTGTTTACTTTGGGAGTCGGCGCACTCAATCACAGCAGTGGGCGAGATAAAAGATAATACATCATTTAAAAACATATCGACTAACATTTTTTTTTTGTTTTGCTGTCAATACTTTTCATCAAAAGGTTCGGGGGGAACGCAGCTCAGAGGACGGTGCCATTGTTTTGACGCCTTGTTATTTCACCCTGACAGCCGCACCAGGTCACAATTTCTTCCAAATCTTTTTCCCACTGTTCCTTCACTCCGAGGCGGAACGATTTCAAGTGTCAAACTTGGCAAAGCTGAGAGGAGACGCGAGCTACACATTCACTTCTGTTCCTCCTCAAACAGCCATGTTACTGTCTCCTTAATACCCGTTTGTGTGGATGCAAGTGTAATTTGTCAAGGAATGAGCAGCTCTTGTAAAACTTTCCCTAACATGGGAAATGGGAATATGAAGCAGAGAGCTTTCATAAATATGCAATGGCGTGCTGAGCGCTCACACTGCCTCCGTTTCTCCCATACAGATGTGATGTCATTCCATATTTGATGTGGCTATATGAAGCATGATGCCAATGACACCCTTGAAGTCTGGCCTTGCAGAGGTTCAATACACAGCTGTCCCTTGCACCAGGCTGGAGATGATTAATTGATTTTTCAGTTAATCAAAGCAGACATCCTGCCTGAGCTTTAATCACACTAATCATTTTTCTAAGCATCCCACGCTAGTAGGCTACTAACAACTGATGGGTTAATTAAATCACTTCTTTCAATCATTTTCCTGACCTGCCAACTATTATGCACATCAAAGTCCTCTGGCATGAAATATGTTGCAACACAAAAAGAAAAGAGAAGCTTTAGTGCACTTTTGACACGACCATTAAGCCAAATCAAGTCAAGTCATCTTTAATTAAATTGCCTAATATCACAAATCATATATTTGCCTCGAGGGGATTAACAATCTCCTCAGCAAAGAGTCAGCCATGACAATAAACAAAAAGAGCTGCCTGCCTTGACTAACCTGCTTATCCATCATCGTGTTTTAGTCACACATGCACGTTTAAATTAAAGAATCGTTGAGGTGTCGCGTCTAAAACCTGAAAATATCTGAAATTTTACAGCCAACATTTGCAAAAAAAACCCCAAACACTGAAAGGCTGCAGTGTTTTGTGTCCTCAGGTGACACAGGAAGTCTCTGATCACTGGCCTTCTCCTGCTTCATGTTGGTGTAAATGTCAGTGAACACAACAGCTGTGTTCATGACCCAGGAGTGTGTGCCAGAGTTTTTGTCATTCTGTATCTTACATGCACCACACACACACACACACATCGATCGCTGGCATGTCTGCAGAGGTGAAACACAGTCTGCTTGAATGCACCATCACTGACACACATGTTGAACACAAGCTGGTGTGTTCCAGCTGTGGATGAACACATGTGGCCTGGTGTTTTTCACAACAATAAGCTGCAGGATTATCACAGGTTCACTCCGTCTTTTGTCTTTTTGAAAACTGGGTCTGACTTTGATTCGTCTCTGAAGTGACCAGCTCTTCATTTTGTTGTCGGACACACACATGGGAGGCAACTCTGCAACGTGTGTGTGTGGGAACATACACATGTTGTTTGGTGTGTTGTCCTAATGGCTCTGTGCACTTTGTATTGGATGTACTAACACTCTGTATTTTTTATAATTAAGAAGTCAGCTGTTTATTTCCATCCTGCACTTCCTGTAGCTGCTTCACAATAAAAGTCTCCTGGATTACAGATAGAAATCATGAGGAGGAAGATTTGTAAAAAAGGGATAAAATTTAAGCCTGACACAAACATTTTTAAACACTAAACAGAAAGCTGCGTATCGATCTCGTCCATTCAAAATGTATTTGTCACATTGGACGTTAAAGCTGATGAGCTCACTTAAATGTTGATCTTTTAGCTCAAGGCTCTTGTTGAAATTAGAAAACACAATAATAAAATTTTCAGAAACGCTAAGCATACACATATTATCATAAACACCTGCAGCTGCAAAGACACACATGAGCACACACACAAACTAACATTCAGTTATACTGAATCATACACACTGAGATTACTTATAAAAATGTATTTACAATATAGCTCCCATGAAACAGCCCAGTGTGAAGAACTGTTAAGAGAATTTGTTAAAGTCATCTCATGTATAAACATCTGTATCATCCTAGTTTGCACTTATCTTAAAGCAAACAGCTTGTATTCAGTCTGCTTTTATAATGAACTGATACACAGAAGTGAAAGTGAAAGTGCCACTCCTTCAAATTTCCATGGACAACTAACATCAGAAAGGATCAGAGGTTAAAGGTCAGAGGTGCTGTGACTTCACACGTCTCCTGCAGCTTAAGCACAATCTCCTATGACGGGAGGAGAGGGGAAGAGTGGAAGAGTGGAGGAGAAGAGGAGGAGCAGTCAGCAGAGGAGCCGATGTGAGCCAGTGGGGAGAAAATGACTGGACGAACTGTACTTGTTGAAAAGAGGATTTTTCAGGCCCCACTGAAAACTGGAAGTGGATTCTGATGTTTCTACTGGAGTGAGAAGTTCATTTCATGATTGATGAGCCAGGAAGGAGAAGAGTCGACAGTAGGTGGATTGATGACCAGAGCAGCATTGGCAGAGTGAGGAACATTGCCCGGCGTGTAGGAAGTGGACCATGGCCCGGAGCTATGAGCGCCGCCGATCCTTTTGAAGCTGTGTGCACTGGCACTAAGGCTCTGAATTTGATATCATTCAAGAAAGACAGCGGAGGGAGGAGTGTAAGCGCCGAGAGTTTGGGGTAGCTGAGGATCAGGAGGGGAGCCAGCTTTATTAGATGACTGCAGCAGAGAAACATGAAAATGACGGCTAATTAAACAGATGTTTAGTTGAAGTAAGCTATGAATCAAACTGACCTATTTCTTTTCATTCCATCAGACAAAAGACCTTTTCATGCTACTTTACAGGCGTCTCTGTATCCTTTCCTGCATGCGTAATGACTGAAAGATGCTCAAAAGACTATTCTGCTGAGCAGAATCGATCCAATGCATTAAGTGTAATTGTAAAACATGATTAACCAGTCCGTAAGTGTAATACAAAATGTCTGTTCTAGGTTGCAATCCATCAATTTTATGCTTAAATTAAAGAGGGGAGATTTACATTGTGCAAAATTTACTTAAAACTCAAGAACTTGAAATAGCTTTCAAGACGGATTTCTCCTAGAACAGCATTTTCATTCTCTTTCATGTGGAACAACCCTCCTCTGGGGTGGAAAATTGAAATTTTAACAGTAGCAAATCACTGTCTCCACCATCCTCTCCTCTTCCTCTTCCTTTTTCCTTGTCGACTGCATGACAGTAAATAGACAAAGCAGGATGCAGAGCGTTCACGACGCAGCCAAACTACTGGATGGTATAATGAAGAGATGCAGCAAAGCAAAGCTTTAACTGACGGTGAAACACATAACATTATACAAATCCAGATATCGATACTGAGCCGCTGAAGAAGGCCCGCGGGGTCTATATTTCCAGACAACTTATTTAACTTGACAAATATGAGCGTGGTGATATTGACTCTGTTTCTCATAAAGAAAACCCTCGTGTGAGTGAAGTATGAAGCTACCGGAGAGGGACTGACACCTGGGCAGGAAACAGCTAATAACTGTTGACCTCCAATCTCACAGGAGATGTCTGTTTGTGCGTGTGTGTGTATGTGTGTGTGTTTGTGTAGTCTGTGTAGTTTTCCATTAGTCACCTAAGCTTGTGTGTGAGAGTGTGTGTTTGTTTGTGCATGTGCTTGTTTTGTTCTTGCTACATAGTGAAGATCAGAGCAAGTCTTAAACTCACAAAGTGAGGACCTTGTGGACAGTCTTCATGACTTAAATAGGAGGATTCAAGGGTTAAAGGTGGGTTCAAAGCTCAGATTAGACGAGGTTAGAAAAGGAAGATTTAGGGTTATGAATAGGAATTAGTTGTGGTGGGTCAGGTTATGGTGGGGGGGATGCTGAGTCACTGCTTGGCAGGGAAAACCAGGGGAAAATTATGAAGCATAGCCCATGAATTTTAATGATTTATCCAGGGAATATTAACAAACAAGAGTTAGCTGCTGCTGTTTTATTTCATTAAAATTCAACTCCAATAATTTCTTATTACTCGTTTCAGTCGGCAGAGCAAGAAAACATGCAGGAAAAGTAAAGAATCAGTCGGTAAGGTGAACTGCTGGGGTTTGCATTATGTCAGTGTCAACGAAGGTCCTCACAAGTATAGAAGGATTAGTAATTGTGAGCCTGTGCACTCTGTACAAACGGGAAAAGTGTGCAAGGAATTACTGTCCGACATTTGGGTCACAAGTGTGTGCCGGTGCAGATGGGAAGGATCTGCGGTCGGGCTTAATGGACAGATGGTTTGTGTCAAGTCAAAAGGTTAATAAGTCTGCTTTGGTGCACATCCGAGCAGAAGCCTGACAGTTAAAATCGCATGTGAGCAGGTTTTCTCATGACTCTGTGTGTGTGTGCGTGTGTGTGTGTCAAGCAGAGAAACAGAAAAGTGCATTTGAATTATTTTGACATCTTACATTAATAATTCTGATGACACCTGGCAATTGAAAAGTCCTCATCGCCCACAGTGATGCGGGTTGAACCTGCAAAGGTGGTCGGCCTGAATAAATCAATACGCGTCAGCTGACCGGGCTTTTCATCCGAGGCTTTTTAACATTTGCGTGACTCACCAGAGTGTCAAAGAAGGAAGGAAAAGAGACAGACTAAGAGGCTGGAAGAGAGAGAGAAAGAGAGAGAGAGAGAGAGAGAGAGAGCAGCTTTCTTAAAAGAGAATATAATGTCATTCTGGGTAACTGTGATTTAGCAGTGTGTGTGTGCATGTGTGTGTGTGTTTTACCACAGCTGAACATTCAAATCTCTTTATTGTCACTGTCGTGCAGTTGTCAGGAAAGTTGACAGAGGCTATTAGGGCTTTCCTGCCTCTCTGTGTCTGATCTCAGAAGTTAGTTAAAAGGATGACACTGGTGATATTCTATATTTTGTGACTGTCAACAAATCCCATGATAAGAACCAAAACCAACAATGCATTAGTCCGTCTCTAAATCCTCTCTGACTCCCCTGTCTGATGCTCTCAGCTCCAAGCCCTTCGGTTCCTACAGTACATCTTTAAAAAAACAAGGCTTGAATATATTTTTTCATATAAAATAAAACTAAATTCCTGAAATATCTGTCAGTTTTCCAGGTGCAGACTCGGTGCTCATGTGAGCGTTTATTGCAGCAGGATGGCGAATGAATGAAGGATTGTCATAAAAAAAATAAATTGGAGTGGAGGCAATCACTGTAATGAAGGGACGTGTCACTCACTGCAACAGCGTGGCTCATTCGTTAGGTTTTAATGGGGTTTTTTTTTCTTTTTTTTTGGACATCAGTATATTTCTATGGCGCAGTGAAAAAATCAGCTTTGGATACACGGGAACTTGTTAGTGGGATCAGCTCATTGTTAGTTTTGGTCTGTTGACAATGAGGAAAGTGCAGAATATCCCCAGACTAAGTCTTTAAAAAACAAGCTTGGGTTCACACTTTCTCCCTCCTCACACCCCCCCCGTTCTGTGCATAAATACATAAATCAGCAGCATCCTACAGAACATTAACAACACGCCAGCTGCTGAGCGCACATGGAACAGATGTAACCAACTTGTCATTGTGTTGGATCCCTTTGTCGAAATGAGCTCTGCTGAGACTGCTGGAATATTACAATCAGTTAAAAAACGTCACGATTCGGAGTGCAGATGAGCAGCGGAGAGACAGAGAATCATCTGAATAATCATGAATATATTGATGAATAAATGTGGAGTCGAATAAAATGGAGTGTGTTGCAAACTTTATGACAGCTTGTTAATACTTCAGTTCCAAAATAAAATGCAAACTTTGCACAGCGTCACCACTTTTCTGCAATTTATGTTGTGATCTTATCATGTTTCACCTTAAATTACACTGATTTTAATGCAACAACATGACTGTAAAATGTCTGGCACTTAAAATTACCTTTCATGCTACAGCATTCTCCTTTTTCCTGGGGAGAAAGTCACCTCATATGCACGCAGCTACATCACTTTTATGTGCTTTGTATAAATGTAGACAATGCGTATGAAGTCTCCACATTCATCATATCCATAGTTTGCAGACACAAAGAGAGATTTATCTTCAATAACACCACATGTTGTTGGATATAAAGCTTTTCTGTAACAAAGTGACCAACATTTTTCTTCTTAGGATCTTAAGTAATCTTGTTGAATGAATAACAATTTCTCTCTGACAAGTACTGTACATGGAGCCTTTTATAATCAAGAAATTCTTTTATTAAGCGTTTTTACGAACCTCTCTTCTTGAGTGGGAGTCATTTGCTTTCCATTTGAAAGTTATTATTACATTCAATTGCATTAGAAAATCAATTGAGTCAAGATTGTTATAAAACAGTGTACTGTAGCAGAAGTTCAAGAAAAAACACTTCTTTTTTTTATTTCCTTTACTACTTCAACGTTTTTAAAGTAAATGAC
>JAPZDV010000006.1:20957029-20975982 GCA_029814665.1 Acanthurus lineatus | reverse complement strand
TTATTTCCTTTACTACTTCAGCTTTTTTAAAGTAAATGACTTTGAACAGGAATTGACTTATTGGAAGTATGTTTGAAACATGCTTGAGATGAGTGTAAAAAGCGACATATTAGCAGTAACTTCTGGTTCCAGTTCTGTATTATAAGGCTCTTCAGTTCTGTATTAAGGCCACCTGTTATATGTGCAATGCATCCGATTTATGGTTTTAAAAGGCTGTGAACGCAACACAGTATAAAACTGATAAATGGCAACGTGGTAACGGCCACCAGATGCAGATTCTTCCACAGAGTGACGTGTTCAATCAATGACCCTGAGGCAACGCCGTCTTAATTACAACAGTCAGCAGCAGAGATTATCCTCAGCATCACACAGGTGACTTATTTCATTACAGGTAAGAGCGTGTTTTTCTTCTGTCCTCGGTTTGTTTGGACGGGAAAGAGTCTGTCAGTGTGAAAGATGCTCAGATCTTTGTCTCTTTAGCTGTTTGTTTCTCTGGCAGCGTTAATTAGAGCATTCAAGCATTAAAGTTTATTAGGTTTCTCAACTCCTGTGTTTATTCTGAAGTGTTGAATTATGATTAAAACATCTTAACAAAAACGTCCAAAAAAAAAAAAACGGAATTCGAGACATTTGCACATAAATTAACGATAAATCGGTTTCATAATGAAATTCTCCGTGCTCCACAAAAATAAAAAAAACTTCAAGTGCTCAGCTCTGAGAAATATGCTCTTACACTTGAAAGCACCGCAAAATAATAAGAAAGATGATTAATATTTGAAAAAATATTGTATAAATGACCTAAAATGAAAAAGTGGATATCAAGGTTTAAGACAAGCAGGATAATCAGCACTGAAGGGAATCAGGGGAACATAATGTTCGGCTTTTAGGAGGCTTTTAACACCTTTTTTATTTCTGTTTGGAAGAAGAAGACGCAGGAAGATGAAGTCAGGTGACCTTCTTTATCACGGTAACTATATAAACACGTGTTTGAAATGGAAAAAATATTCAGACATGAATCTTGAGATCTAAAATGATCATATCTGAGCGATTAAAGCTGCACTACATCACACTTAGATACTATTTAGAACACAATGTCAGTGTTTAATCATTATAACAGCTTACTAAATATAAAAAATGAACTTTTTCCTTAAAGCAACTGTCTCCCTGTTTCGTATTTTAAAAGAAAAAAAAGTGTTTTTCTCCTCTTTGTGCTGCAGCTCTTGAGATATTTATATAACTAATTATAAAACTGATTATATTAAGGTTGAATTAGACCTTTATAGCTGTTTTGTCATAATTGAGTGTAAATACTTTTGACACTTTCTTGACATATATTTTTTTCCCTGTTTAAGTATCTATAACAGTTTTCCTTATATAGCTGCTACTTGTTAAATTAGCTTTGCGCTGTAGATCTGAATCATGTTACAGCATGTCTGTTCCTGTTAGGTAATTACGTTTCCTCAGTCTTCCTTCATGTAACCTTCTTCAAGCAAGAACGCCCTGATTAACAAGAAGTATTCGAGCTGCTTGATGTCCCACAATAATCAGCACGGTGCAGTCAACAAAACCACTTACCCAAATAAGGTCGTTAATTAAGCAAATTAAAACGTTCATTAAATATCTTACGATATTTCAATGTCACAGATGCACATAACGAATCCTGTAGTAGTTCAGTTATTTGAGCGTCACGGGGAAAAAAAGGCGGTTTTGAGATGTAAATAAATGCAGAAAAATGCTGTAAA
This sequence comes from Acanthurus lineatus, assembly GCA_029814665.1. Classification (NCBI taxonomy): domain Eukaryota; kingdom Metazoa; phylum Chordata; class Actinopteri; order Acanthuriformes; family Acanthuridae; genus Acanthurus; species Acanthurus lineatus. The sequence goes on along the minus strand of JAPZDV010000006.1, from coordinate 20,974,240 downwards.
TCTCATTAGTTCACCCACTCTGACGAGGAATCTGCGGCTCTACATGTAACCGTCGCTCTGACGTTCTCTCATCTATTACTGTCAAGTTATTGTGTTCATGCTGATGTGTCTACATGCAGACAACACGGTGACACTTCATACTGCAAACACAACAGAGAGGACATTAAACATGGATCATGTCCTTAAAGTAGGCCACTGCACCTCCAGACACCTCCACAGACTCCTCACGCAGCCGTCTCAGCTCTCAGATATGCGACGCAGCTCCGAGCCGCTGCTTTGTGCTGCTCCGACGCTCCAAATGGCTATTACATTGTTCCAGGCAGCCACCATTTAGTCCCATTTGAAACTTTAAACTGTGAGATTGTGGCCTTTTCTCTTGTCTCGCTCTCCTGTTTGTCAATGATCAGGAGGTGTGTGTGTGTGTGTGTGAATATGGATGTATTAAGTCTGACTGGACGGCTGACACATGGCTTTAATAACTCTAGAAAAAAATGTCAGAACCTGGTTTCACTGAGCCAAAACAAATCTCTTTTCAAACCATTACAACATTCGCTCTTTATTAAGAGCAAAGAACAATGTACAAAACAGCAGCTTCTCTATTTTTAGCAGCTGCTCTCTGTCACCTCTGAAGGTTTAAATAACATGAAAAATGTCGGCGGCGGCAGATCACATCAACTGTCTTCGATAATTAACCTCAATTCTGTAATAAACTTGATGAAAGGTCAAAATCAAACTGGAAAAACAGAAGATAAAGTCATTATATTATCTGTCTGCAGGATGAAGAAAAACTACGGGGTCCATTTTAAAGAAACATGGTGGACGTGTGAAGCCGAGCCAAAGAAGAACCACCTTTAAGTGGAGCTGATACATTAATTACTTTTATTCATATTAACCCTGCAAAATAAGGCCTGAGACCTTCATCCATTTATCTAGAAATAAGTTCAAACAGTTGTAGAAATAATATGATTTTGTGTTCCAAACAAAAATAAAAAATCTGATTTCTTGTAGGAGTCATAAAAACAATTACAAAAAAAGGGCACGCTGAATATTCCAGGGTAGTTCAGCCTTAATGCTGAGGGCAAAAAGTCAACTCTGACAGATTACGCCTGTATTCCAGTTAAGTGGCACTTCATTGACCTCCTGCCCTTTTGTTTACTCATGTTTTACCCAAATGGCTGCCGACAGACTGCGAACGTTAAGCTGTGAAAGTGAGCTAAACGCACCTCTAAAAATACACCAACTCAGACAGAACTTAACATCACAGAGACACTTAAAAAGGGCAAAAACAACAGTCCCGCTCGTCCCAGATAACATATTCCACTAAAGCAAAGCAAAGCAGTCCAGCCTCATCAGTTCAGGCGTGACTTTAATGTATAATCTCGGTTTCTTGATTTGCTTTTTTTTTTCCCCCTCCTCGCGGTTCAGACGCTCGCTCGAGTCTCCGAGTCCCAGCCGAGCTTCAAAGCACTGAGCAGTCTGGCCTCTCGAGATAGGTTACTGTTTCACATCGCATTGGTTACTATGTCACACTCCCTGCGGCAAGCCTGGAAACGTGCTTCCGCTGTGGCTGTTTAACCGTGCTAAATCATATTCCACTCTTGGGTGTTTTGACATTTCGGTAATTAACCAATTTCCCCTTTCTATTTGTGGCCCCGCCGTACAATCACAATCATGTTATACTGCTCTCAGTTCCGCCACTTTCCACTTGACACCCATTGAGAGACCCGTGAGAATTTTTTTTTTTTTTTTTTAAAAACCACATACAGATCGAGGATTACTTAATACCTGTGGAGTCGAGTCATGTGACCAGAAAGGCCTTCGGGTGCAGCAGCGAATGTGGAACAACCACTGAGCTGCACTTAAAATATTTCCTAAAGATGCAGCTTCTGATGCAATTCCCTCGAACATCCAAGAATATCTATAAATATGGATTCCCAGAAATAAAAAAAATGAGCAAAACAAGACTATATTTCTTAGGACAGGCACGACTGAGAGCACGTTAATATGGATTTAGTTTTTGCAGCAGATGTCTGATGCTATTTCGTATCACGCAACCGTTTCATGGCCCACAAGGGCTGCAGCTAAGTGGTCTACTCATTGACTTAACATGCATTACTCCTAAATATAAGGCTAAGCTTCTTATGCATAGCTTGGGAACTATTCAATAGCAGATATAAATAAGATTAATTTTTAGCAAAAAATATGGCGTTTTAATTTCTGGTGCCGTCGGGGGAGACGAGCATGATGACCGAGGAAATGAATCTCCTTGCTGTTTCTTCTAAATAACCTCACAGTGATTAAATGGTCTTTCTTCAGAGTGTCACCGGAGTAATTTATGGTTTATAATTGAAAATGACAGAAGCTGCAAACTGTTTTCTGCAACCTGACAGTAAATAAGTAATTGACTGGCTGTAAAAAAAAGAAAAAAAAGTGGGCGAGTATCTTCCTCAAACTCGGATTCTCAGAGATTCCCAGAGATTCCCAGAGGTCTTAGAGTTCGAGGGCTCTCTGCAGTGTCTCTGCACTTCTGGACGCTGACCTCAGATGTTGTTTTCAGAGTCTGCAGGAGTCTCGCTCTTTGTTTATGAGTCAAAGCCCGAGTGCACGTTCATCTACAGCTGCTTATCTGTCCATTCTATAAACTTTCATGCTCTTTGTCATGTTTCTGTTGCTTGTAAATGCTCGTCATCGCCACTCTTACCGTCTTCTTTTTCTTCATCATAAAGTCTGATTTGTTGGCCAGCACCTGCCTGTCAGTCAGGAACCTGAAGTCCCTCAGGCTCTCAGCCACATGTAGGGAGGGTGGGGGGGGTGTTTTCTGTTTGGACTTGAGGATTTTCAATCTGTATTCAGCGCTGATGTTGCAGCCGCTGGGTTAAGCCTTTCAGTAAACGCCCTCCCAGCTAACCTCCCACAGTCTGCTGCTAAGTGCTCGACTGTCTCAGGAGCATCTTTGCATAACCTGCATCTTGAGTCCTGTCTGATGTGGTGATGAACCCCCCCCCCACCTGCTGAGTGTCTGTTCCTGTCCTCTGATCAGAGGCTTTTCCTTTTCTGGCCACTGGTGGGATTTTTTTTTCCCACAGGATTTCCCTCCGTCTCGTTTTATATGAAAGGTTTGCTCAATGCTAGTTTATAATCCTTATTTAAACTCTGCTTTAAAAAGCGAAATACTTTAACATTTATTAATATTTGTCATAGTTTTACAACCGGATGACACAACATTTGGGATTCATCTTTCAATATTTCAGTTTAACTTCAGGAAAAAAGTGTGATTTGCTTATTTAAATCCATCATCAATACTGACTAACATTCCCCAAAATGAATATTCGTCAGGTCTGTTTACTGTAAAAAGCTGCTCTTGAGTCAACATAAATGCATCACTTTTTCCCTCAGAAACAAAGCGACTAAAGAAATGACACGCAGCTTCCCAGTGTTGCATCTTACAGCTATGATTTAACACAACAGACTACAAGTTCAGCCGAGTCCACGTGACATTTCACGGTTTATTTCTGTCACTCAAAATTAAATTGCCATTTGAAAAAAAAAATACTTGAAAATAAATGTTTTTAACCAGAGAAGCAGAGCTGATCTGCAAGTACAAGTCTTTAAAATCAAAAAGCTCAAAACCCAAAACAATTGAATTGAAGAAAAAAGAATAAGCTGATTTGTCTCAAGATTATGAGTGACTTGGGAGATTTGTATTAGTCAGGATTGTCATGCTCCGAACAGCTGACCTTAATACCCAAATCACTGAGAGGACACGGCTGCAAGCGATGACGCCTCTGAGTTTTCAACATTTTTTTGTCATGTGGCCAGCAAGATCCAGATTAATTTACATGGCGAGCAGCAGTCGAACACACCAGCGCGGATGGAGTCAGATAAACGTCGTGCGTCGCCAACGCCGCACATAACGAACCATGACATGCACCAGTCAAATCGAGACAGCCGGGAAACACTTTAAGAAATGACTGTCACCAATGAAACACACACCTAACAGTGAACTGCGAGAGGCTGTTTTTCATGGAGCTTAATCCAGCTGTCAGAGTGGAGTGGGAGGTGTCCTTTTGTATGATTTATGACATGAACGTTTCCACAAAGACAGTTAATGGAAGGTTTAATGCATCTATGAGTGGGAACAGACTTGTTTTCAGGGTGCTCAAACACACTTAAAATGAGTCTCAGCACCTCCTAAATAATAACAAGGCCCAGGTTCAAATAAAGCAATCTTGGCTTGAATTCTTACACTGCTTTTGTTTGGGAGCTTTTTATTTATTGCACACACAGTAACTGGACTGACTTCACAGTAAAGACTCTCATGCTGAGCTGCAATCAAACAAAAGCACTGGGCAAATATGAAAAATGATTTATTTTGTTTTGTGATGAAGGAGAAACAGCGACTGGAGAGCTTATAGTTGCATGATGTGAACAGTGTCAATGAAAGTGAGCTGATGTTGTTTGCTAACTCACTCGTGGATTCAGCTACTGTTAGCTCTCTGTCTGTCTGCACACTTAGCAGCTAACAAACTAACTCGTGGACTATATTAGTTTAGCTAAAGTGCTCACAGTGTTTCTCATACTGTTGTAATTAGGTCTTATGAAATCATTGTAATGCTTTCATGGACAGTGAATTGAACTATTGGAGCTTTACACATCTTAACTCTGCTTAGTTCTGCACAGAAATGTCTGTTTTTTGTAAATAAAGCCAGGTTCAGGTGGGAGAGTGAGGTCAAAATATTGTTACCTGCCTGCAGGAAGCAACCCACACTCACTGTTTCACACTCCTCAATGATTTGCAAAAACAAAATATAAACATAGTATTATTATTATTATTATTATTATTTGTATTATTATTGTATTCTTCTTTTTTCCATTCTGAATTGTTAGCATCTATGTTGCCTGCTCTTCTTCTTTTCTTCCCTGCCTGTCCTGGCGGTTCGGTACATTTCTTGAATTACAGCCACCAACTGTGACTGTGTGTGTGTTCGTGCATGTGTATGCATGCATGTGTGTGTGTGTGTGTGTGTGTGTGTGTGTGTGGCTCTGGGGCAGCTGTGGCTCAGCAGGTAGAGCAGATCGTCCGATGATCACAGGGTTGGCAGCTCCTCCTGTCCACATGTCAAAGTGTCCTTCGGCAAGACACTGAACCCCATATTGCTGCTGACGCTCAGGTCAGCACCTCGCATGCTAGCTTGCTGCCATCGGTGCATTAGTATGTAATGCAAATGGATTAAAGTGCTCCACTCTGAAATGCATCCATCAGTCAGTTGAGAAGCATGAAATTGGCAGAAGCAATGTGACCTGCATCACCCACATGCTTGTTCTTCCTCGTGTTTGAGCAGAAGGTACAAACAAAACCTCAGGCTTTCTTCAAGATAGCTAACAGTCTTCAAAAAACTTTTCAAGGTTGCTTAGCTGCAAAAAACATTATTCTTTTGCTCGAATACCCAATCAAAACACTATTTGTACTTTGAAAGCAGTGACTCTCATTCACAAAGCTACAGGAAATTAGCCAAAAAACTTGTCAGTTTATCCAAATTCTTTGGCGCTTTCTTAGCATTTTTGAGAAAGTAGCTCCAATTGTATCTGAATTTCCTGGCACCAAACAGCAGAAAGACTTTATGTGACCCTCTCATTAGCACAGTTAATCAAGGATTTACTGGTTTAACTGTGGCGAAACTATGGCTAGAAGTACATTTTTAGCAATGAACTGGCTGATAATGTGTCTCAAGCACATTTCTTAAGTATTATACTGTGTGCACATTGCACCGCCTTTAACTAATTGTTGCTGTAATCTTCAACAACTTCTAGCAAGCCCACTCTCTGCACTTCTACGTCTGAACACAAGCAATCGCTGCCATTTTAAACCATATTTTGTTGTAAAATCATTGTCAGGCAGTAAAAATATTTACCCATGTAGGTCAGCCATGTTGGAAAAGACAGAAGAAAACAAAACAGTGCTGAAAATGTTTGTGATGTCTGGAAAACGAGTAAAGAGGAAGTGTGTTTGTTAATTTAAGGGAATCTGTTGTAGTGATTAAGGATTATGATACCTGATTAACATGCAACATCATCATATTTTAAGTGGGCACTTACGCCATGACCTAATTTGTAAGTACCTATATTAAATTTGAGATGACAGACACAGAAATATTAAGAAATACCAGATTTTACCTCTAGGAGTTTCTGCTGCTACATTTGCTAGTTATCACCAAATACACCGGCAGGTTAAACTTATTATTTTTATCATATTTTGGGGCACATTTCAATTACAGTATGAAGTGCAATGTTATTAATGTGCTGTGCTGAGTGCAAAACATGGCAGTGACATTTCAAATATCACTGCTTATTTAGGAATTTGCGAAACAGTCTCAAATGGCTCCTACAACATCCACAATATTTTTCAGACTTTGTTTTGCTTTATAAAATGAAATGTGCTCAATTTTGGTGTTTTTTGAAAGTTTGCATAATTTAAGACGAGTCGACTGGACTAAGTTTAACATTTTGTTTAAATATCAGGAAAATATAGTATAGATGGTATAACTAAGTAATTATTTGCAGTCACATTCACGAAACTACATGATAATATGTCAGAAATTGTGTTTAAGCTCGTTCTACTGCCTCCTAGTGGCCAAAACTCAATTAACACAGCCCTAAATGTCACATGACATTAATAAAACAGCCCTAAAAATATTTCAATAGAACATATTTTCTTCCGTATGAGTCAGACAATTAGAGCTAATAATTTTGAAGCAGATTTCTATGACAAACTAAGATGGAAACCCTTCAGGCTTTTCGGCAGCAAACTTCAGGCTCAGTGGAGCTTTTTTTTGTTTTAGTTTTGTGCGTTCAATCAATTGTTTTGCTGCCAGAAGTCTCAACTGAGGTGGCCCAAGTTGTAAAAGTGATTCCTTTCAGGTTTGTTCTGAATAGAAAGCACCGTTCCTGAGGTTATTTTCCAGCATCTGAAATTTTTTTGAAAAGAAACCTTTTGTGCTTTTGAGGAAAAAAGCAGAATTTTGGACAGGCTTTGTGCAAAAAAAGTTACCGACATTTCATAGGGGGGTTAAACTGGTGCAAAGAGAAGGAGGGAAACATTATCATACGCACCTTTCGGATTGTATTGTCAGGAGAGAGTGTTCTTGTTTGCTAATTGTGCTGGGATTAACGGCAGAGCGAGCTCTGGCAAATCATACGTGAAGAGTGTGGGAGAAAATGAGAAGTAGCTTAAGTGGGTGAATGACTGAGCGAGCAAGTGTGTGCATTCAATAGTGTGAGAGATGAAGGGTGTGTGGGGGGGGTACGGCAATAAATCTAGGACAGACACTGACTGCAGGGTGAGGTGTGGGAGGGAAAGTGAGGTAGAGAGGATTTCAGAGAGAGAAAGCAGAGCTGAAGAGGGAGGGAGGTAAAAAAAAAAGAGAAGGAAGACAGCTTCAGACGTGTGGTTCTCATTGTGAGGTGGAGGATTTGATTTTCTATTAATCATGCAAAGAAGCAGGAGGAGCACACTGGTTTCAGACCATTGTAGGATTACAAGTTACACCAGTTTGCCTTGTATCCCAAAAAAATAAGAAAAAAAAATGTTGGCCAGAGCTGCCAGTGTTATTTTACCATTATTTCACCTGTCAGAGCAGAAGAATCACTGCTGTGTGCCGAGGATTTAAGAGTCTGCTAACCCAACAAAACCACTTCATTACAGAGTCGCAGCATCTCAAAGAAAAGTGTGAAGCTGTTTTCTGAAGTCTTGAGTGTGAGTTTGTACAGAAAATTGTTCAACATATTAAAAAGAAGAAGACAATCAATACTGGCTGCTGTGGTCGAAAACCATTAATGGTGCCATTCAAACACTCCCAGAGCTTCAGACTGCAGAACGTTTTGCAGAAAAGTACAAGTCGAACTGTGAAATCACTTACTTTACTACAGACAAAGATATTCTATAGAGCTGAATAGCAAAGATCTGTATGTTTTTTTGAACTTAAGTTCAAGGTTTGTTGTTACGAAACATCCGTTGTAAATTGGTTTCACTTTTCCACCAAACAACAAGCCTCTAATTCACATATAAACACACCGACAACAGTGAAGTCCTGGTCGGTCCATCTGGAGTATTCTGGAGTCATTAAAAAATGGCCACCAGATGTTTTATTCTCTTACACAAACCCTAAACTGAGGCTTGAAATCAGTTGAAAATACAAAAATGCACCATCTAACAAATCAACAGGCTCAGTTTAACACAAGAGGACAGCAGTGTTTTACTCCGTGGCAAGCAATTAAAAGAGACATCATTGGCCGATTTTTTGCTGCTTTCCAACATCCTGTGATGAATAAAAGAAGATTAAAAAAAAAAAAACCCTCTTTCCTTCAAGGTGTCCAGTCCTTGGCAGTTTCTGGCTCGAACACAGTTTACTCCTCGTCTTAATGTCCGTCCAGTTAATTTAACTGTAGCAGCTGAGGCTGTGCCGAGAGGCTGCCTAATTAATGGTTCGAGTCAAGCTGGAGATACTGTGGGCCGTCTGCAGGGAGAGCAGCCAGACTCTGGGCAGGAAAACCACTCCCCACAGCAGCTCCAGTGACTTGGCCCGGACTGATGGTATTGACTTTGAGCTCCTTTAGCCACAAGTGAGGGCCGTTTTCTGTTCAATGTGCTTTTAAATTGCCCGAGGGGTATGAATCCGTCTCTATTCCTGCTTTTAATTATATTTAAAATACTCTAAAACCATCTCAGATAATGAAATTTGATACATTGCCCGTTTTAAGTTATGCAGCCTTCTCTAATTTGTATTTATAAAGTGAAATCAGCGCCGTGTGTCTCCCAGCAGAAATCTCCAGGCACAGTTTCATGATAAACACGATTAAAGATCCATTGATGCATCTCAATTTCTATACATGATTTAAATTACGCATGCATCTTTTTAAATTACGAATCAGTTAATCTGATGGCATCTGACTGTTTCCTGCCTGCATGAGATCAACAAAATGATGTGAAGAGCTCTTCTGTGCAGCCTCTTCACTGTCTGAGACGTGATGCTAATAACTCAGCAGACGGAGGTTTTTGAGTTGAAACAAACTGAGATTGGAGATATTTTCTTCACCGCAGAGTCAGTTTGGTCTCTTTTGTTGATGTTGATCTCTGCACCACCGGAGTCTCCGGGCAACCGAGCAGAAAGTGTTCACAATACACTCCACACGACCTTCGTCTAGCTAATATAATTATTTAGACATTTAATTAAAATGTGCTCAACACAGCCGCCTTTTAATGCGGATGACAATGTTGACAGTTGCAGGAGAACTGGAGGCATGTGAGCGCTGCAGAGCGTCCGGGTTCAAACTCCGCCCTCCGCTGAGTTCGACCTTTTTTTATGATTTTTATGATCATTTTATCAACCTGTATTTAAAAAAATCAAATTTTGACATTTATGAACTGATGCCGACTCGTCCACGAACGTATCGTAATGCATCTAAGCTAGCAGCAGTTAGATTCTGTTGCTATAGTAACCACAACTCACCCAATGTCACGAAAGTTACGGTTTGACTCAAATTTTTGAATAAAATGTTTGGTTTGATTTGTGACTTTAAAAAAAACTGACAGGATTTTTTATTTTTTCTAAAAATTTAAAGCTATTTATTTAAAAGCGGAGTGCTGAGGATGGAAACTGATGCCAAAGTTCTCCAAGATGCATCTAAGAAATCGATTTTTTCCCTCAACCCCTTAAATGCATCTGAAGACGAGTCAATCAAAAGATACAGAGAGTCAGTTAGACTAAAGAGTCGTATTGAATATTTAATGTCAGAGCAATTTATCAAATATTTTAGAGTTCAAAAGGTAAAATTATTTAATCAAGCTAATTTTTTTGTTGCAGCAACATTTTAAAAACCAATTATTCTTATCAGCTTCAGGCCTGGCCGTGTGTTTTTGTTCTGCCTTCATTTGTCTGCCTCTCTTGTTAATTTCAAACATGAAATAACCATTTGACAAACAAATAACATTTAATACGTACGTTTGAATTAAAGATTAATGTGGGAATTAAGCTCACCTATAAAAATTGAGCAACATACTTCAAAAGGTGTAAAACATGACAATCCACTCCACAGAGATAAATCTCTGAGGTTTAAGATGCAGCTTCCCGAAGAAAAACAATATATCTCTGCAAACGTCGTCAAAAAACAGACATTTCCTCAGTGTCATGACTCAGCATTTTCCACTACATCCATAGTTTTTGAAGTAGCTTATTTAGTTAAAAAAGTATGAAAGTTTTTACTGAAATTCAACATTTTTTTTTACTATGGATCCTTTTTTTATTAGTTGCCCCCCCCCCATCATTTTTAATGAATGATTGTGAGGGAGGCATAAAGAAAAAGTCTGAGAACTGCTGACATAAAGAATCACTTCAGCCTTCAACTCATTTAAAAAATTCAAACTGACCAAAATTGATTTGAGGTGCATAAAAAAGGACATTAAAGTATTATGACTCCGGTGAAACCTTGTGATCGAGTCCATGAGGGTCAAAAGTTCACGTGTGGCATGTGAACCAATTAAAAGAGTGCAATAACCGATAATTATCAATTACAACAGCATTGATGAACTCGTTACAGTCTAGTTTAAAGAGAATGGGATACTACTAAAATTTAATGCCCATATTTAAGAAAACAATATGCAAACGTGGGTTAAAACCAAGTCAAGTCGCTCATTTTGCACATAAAAGAAACATGAGATGCAATTTGTTGACTGACAGAAACATTTCACCGACGTGCTCGGCATCAGTTTCGCCAAACACCGAGTCGAACACAAGAACTGAGATGGTTTTCAATTAAAAAGCTGCATGTGCTTCTTGTTATTACTGTCTAACTCAACAACCCGTCGTCCTGCTCCGCCACCTACAGTCAGCGCCCGCTACAGCTCCTGAATGATGAGCAGGCTATTTTAAAAAATGCTATTACATAGTTTTTTTAATCTTACTTTTTCAAATCCCTGACGCGTTTTAATAAAGCAGCAAAAATGCAAAGCCCCCTTCATTATACCGTAGATGTTGCATGATAATTCATCATGGACGGCGAAGTTTGAACCGTCGGACAGGTGCATCAGGGACCTCAGCGAACACTTTTCTAATTAAAGCACCTGATTGAACGGAGGCTGCCCAGGTGATTTTAATGTGATTTAAATTTTAATTGAAATGGTGTCTTGAGGGCTGGAATGATTTAATTTACACGCTATTATTCATGTTTTTATCGAAGGTCCCAATTATTGCAACTAATCAGTTACATTTTCCTCTCAAAACGTTGGCGGTGTGGAAACCCCGGGGCAAACGGTGGCTGTGTCTATTGATAACACTGTTTCATTTGTTTCTCTTTCTTTGACAAGAACAAAGTCTCAACAGGTAAAAGCTTTTTGGAAGTTATAGTTAATATTTTGTGACCGGAGGGATCGTGAAACAGTCACAGAGACTCAAAGCGACAACACCTCAGCACAAGCTCTCGAATGAAAGAAGGATACGTGGGTTTTAAAAGCAGAACATTTTCCCTAGCTGGCTGCAAAACACAAACTATGACGGCAAACCCAGCTGTGTTAAATAATTATGTTAGAAAAACAATTACAGGGACGAGGCTACAGCAGGGCAACTGCTGGGGCACTTTGCTATTTGAACTGAAGCCATGTAGAGCTCAGATTATCCCACTGTTAACTCGCTGTTAATTACCAGATGCTCCACTGGTTACATGACAGATTAGACTGCAAATAAAACACATACATGACAGGGAGACTTTTGTTTCGCCCGGAGACAACGACTCCAGAATTATTTTCGGTTCGAGGGTGATTATAAGCCGGTGCTACATGAGGACGGAGGAGAGGGAGGAAGGAAAAATTGATGCCAATTGTTGGTTCCAAATGGCCAGATAACGGGATAAACTCTGAATTAACTGCATGGGTTTGATTACAAGCTCATTAAATATAATTTCAGCCAAATATGGAATCTCTTGGTTGGACAAAGATTTTCTCAATTATAAATTTAGCAGAATCTTTGAGGATAAACTGACTTTGCAGCACAAAAGACAACCACCTGTGGTCTTTTGACATATGTACAGAATTCTGAGTTTATTCAGTATATTATATAGTGTATATACAGTGTATGCATGCTTAGATTATTGAACAGGCCAAGGAGGCAACACAGACACACACAGCAGCCACAAATAGATGCTAAACAGCCACAAGAAGGCACAAATTGTCCTAATGAGGATGTGAAGAATCAACAAAAAGGCACCAAAAGGTCACACAAAGTTGCATATCATCCGAAGACTCGCAAAACAGCTACAAAGAGACTTCTTAATGGTCACTGGGGACAAATGTAGACGTGGTAATTTTGTGTTTTCTTTAGTGTGCATGTCATGTTTTAATATTGAGAAGCTGAGGCCTTTTTTTATGTTTTTTTTCCGCGTTTCACAATCTGTCCACGACAATAAAGCATGAAAAGACCTCCATGTTTAACCTCTGCTCAGCCTGCGCTAATTTATAAAAGTCTTCGCTTCATTGCGTGAGTCATTTATTGTGTTCATCTTTGTCTTCATAAGAAACTAAGGCTCTCAACATCTCAATCCCAACATGCTGTTTGTCTGTTTTCTTCAGCTTAATCAGTGTTGAAATCCGAGCCAGTTGTCTGAAACAATGATCAGACGACGGTGCAGAGAAAAGTCCTGCAGAGTCTAAAAAACACTCAAACAGAAACACGTCTTGTGTTGTGAAACAGTCACATCAAGTGCAGGAGCAGCAAAGTGTGGAGCTGAAAAACCCTTTTGTGAGCAGATGATCTAAAACTTGCACTGTAACTTAAAATCAAAGATTTCAAAATAAAAGAAGGCACTTAAAGGACAGAATGAGCAGCTAAAAACTGCAAACTCAGTAGAGTGCTGAGCAATCCGTCCTTTGAGAGCGACAGTCACAGGCTCTCGGTGGAGTTATGTGGTGGTCATGCATTTTAAACAGCTTAAGTATTGAGAAAAACATTAGACTCCTCGAGAAAATAAAATATTAATGATCAAATAAACTAACAAAAAAATGATCTGCAGCAGCATAGTTCTGGTTTGTGGATTTTTGTTCAAGTGTATTTACCCAAAATCCTGAAGCAGAGCCGACACGAGCGCGAGTCCCCTCTGAGTTTCAAATGAATTTTTACCCCCAAAGAAACAGTTTTATGTACTCTGCTGTTTGCAAACTGAAGCATTGAATGATTAATTGAGTAAAAAGCTGCAAAAAAGTTGGTTTTGGACCCACAGATTTTTGAAACATGCCAAGATGTTGCAGATTACAGCAGTCATAAATTCAGTTTTTAAGTCAGGATCTTTTATTTTGACTGACTGACTGTTTGATGGTTTGCAGGGACTCATGCAACGTCACTGATGCAGGTTTCTCAGCCAACAGTCTTTCATCAGTTGATTTGAAAAAGTAAAGAAAGTCAGAGAGGAAGTGAAGCCAAAAAGTCTGAGTGAGGGGATTTTTTTTTTTTAAGTGTACAAGCTGGTGAAACTTTGAGGGAACAAAGTGTTTCAGTGACTACGAAAGACTCCGTATGAGTTTGCAGGATCCAGAACTGGGCTGAAAGGCATCGCAAACACCATCAACAACTCGTAACAGTTGTGTATAAACTGAGCACTCTAATACCTATTTATAATGGATTAACAACCAGATGGTGCGACAGTGGATCAGCAGTCGGACTTGACAGTATGTGGATCACATGTTCGTCGCTCCCCCTCCCGACAATCACGGGGGAAATTTCACTTCTGTTTGTTTTAGTTCGCACTGATTTTTCGACACAGAAAATGTGATGCTGTGGGTGGTTTACTGATTAAATGTAAATCAGGCTGCCCAGATAAATGTTAAAAAAAAAAAAAAAAAAAAAAATCAGCTTGTTTTTTTTATGAGTTTCTGGAAAGTGTTGTTAACCGGCTTGTGCAAAGACCCAAAAATAGCAAATGAGAGACGAATCAACAAAGGGGGGAAGGAAAGGAGAGGAGCCGGTTTTTGTGAAATGGCAACTGAAGGCTGGTGCAGCCTGGGGATTGGTGGACAGCCGGGACGGGTTGAAGGTTCGTGGAAATGTTGCCAAAACTGCAGAAGCCAGTTTGTCTTCCAAGACAAATCATAACCATATGGACGAGAGAGAGAGAAGTTTGGGGAACTTGTGACAAAACATAGCAGAGCTGAAGGAGGTGCATTAATCACTGTGGCAGTGTGACGCTCTGAAGGATCTGGTTTGAAAATAGAGAGAGAAGAAGATAAAGTTTGTGGGTTTAATCCTTGAATTGTCTGATAGTAACTGCAGAAGAAGAAGAAGGAACAACAAGGTGTCGCACTTAAATAAACTCCAGTCGAACCTCAAACAAATCAAATCTTCCCATTGACTTTGTTACTTTTCTTCATTCATACACAAAATTTTCAGTCAAGCATAAAAAACTTTTTGCACTTTTTTATGCACAGATTGAAAATACAATAAAACAGGTGAATGGAATTTTTTTTATGTGAAATAACTTTCTTATCTTTTAATGTGCAGTTTGAGGAGCAGCTAAAAACTAAGTTTATATAATAGTTTTTGTTCCTAAATACATTTTGTGAATTTTGTTTGGAAGCAGCACTTTTCTATACAGATTGTACAGATTGTGTCTGTTTAATGTCAGTGGAAACTCAAATTTTCTGTAATTGGCAGCTATAAAAAGGATATTTTCTGTATATAAATAAATAAATGCAATAGTGACATTGGCTCATTTCTGAGCGACGGTGCATTCAAAGACTCTTAAGCCTGCATGAATTTGTGATTAAAGCCAATTAAAAAAAATGCCCTTGCTTTTCTGTGGTGACCTGATATCAAAAATAACAGATCCACACTTCAGCGCTTCAGTCTGCCTCCTCACCGCAGGCAGACGTATACTTGAGCCGAGAAACAGGGTTTTTAAAATCAATGCGGTATACACACTCTCCAGGGACGAACTCCTGCCTTTTATATCCACCGTGTGTCTCACTGTTGATCTTTTAAGTCAGACTTACTGCTGATTATCCTCGGTTGCATCTCGTTCTCACATCTCAATTCAGCTTTTTTGTCTCGTGGAGGTGAAACTGAGAGAGATACTCGTACGTCCCATTCAGGTGCAGAGATACGCACAGTGAGATCGCAGTTCAGCATCAGTTCATCGCACACGACTCGCAGTTTTACACTCTGTACTTCAGACAAACTCACAGAGAATAAAAACTGTCACACATCTTTGTTTATCCCTTCATTTTACTTTCATGCAAAATAAACTTTTTTCAATAAATATCATTAGTTTTAGGCAGATATCTATGCCTTAAAAAACCAAATGGATGAACCAAATGTTGAAATTAAAGCACCTTTAGTAAGATTTAATAACAAATGCCTTCGTCTGGAGAGTTTTATGATAAATCTCTTAAGATACCTTTTTGTAAGCCAAGAAAACACTGAGTTGTTCCACAGAGAAGTGCTTTTTTTTGTCAGAACAAACGTATATCTTAATCTGTTTTAGTCCGGTATGTTTTTTGAATTCCTGGTGCAAAATAGAAATAAATACAGTGGATTTGCCCCTTTTATAAATGCATATTGAGGCCCACTCCCTCAATTTTTTATCCCTCCAACACTATTTTGAAGATTTATTGTTCTTTCTTTAAGTTTTAAACGGTGACTGTAAGCCCCTCTATTATCTTAAATTAGTATGATAATAGAAATGATAATGGAAATCACCAAATATCTCAAAGCCCCAACCTCAATTTACTCCGTAGGTGGGAATATTTTACCGCCGTGGAAAAAGTCCTCAGAGCTGGCACTTGATGAAACCCACCATGCATTTCACAGAGAATTACGAGACCTGTGGGAATTAATTAAAACTGGCAGCCGCAAATCCAGGTGCACAAATTAGCAGCAAATGAGCATAATAAGATAATTTATTTCAGAGTGAGTGTATAAGGAACGTCCTCAAAACTGTACGTTGCCTTCACAGAGACGCTGTGTTTTCTTTGTTTCCTGCTATAGTTCTAATCAATAAACTCCAGTTCTGTACAAATATGAGCTCTAGAAACTGATTAAATAAGTGCCTCAATAGAAACACACGATTTAACTGAGTAGCAAGGTCAATTTCAGTTGATAACTAGCATATTTTTACAGTGAAAGATATAACTAATATCCTAACAGATGCTTCACACGGTGATATTATGTGTCAAACTGTCATCACTCGTCCTGCAGGAGCTTCGTGGGGTGTCTGCTGGTGACACCCTCCATCCAGCCCAGAAGATAAAGGTTTCACAGCAAAGTCACGTCCCAACACTGTGCTCCTGGCACGTGGCCCCATCTGCAAGCATCACCCCACAAACGCGCACACACACTCGAATACACAAACACACTTTTGCAGGGCCGCTGCCAAACAGCAGTTGAAAGCTGTTACTTGGTCAGGAGACAACTCTCATCCCGAGCTTCATTATTCCTGCACGAGCCAAATGAGTCAACAGATAAGTGGCCGGCTGCGAAAATGGGATTTTTCAGACTGCATATTGGTTATTATCCTGACTCGCCGTCCAAATATATGGGTTGTGTCCGGCCAGATTCAGGGGCGAAATAAAACCGAGGAGAAGTGCTGGCGAGGAGCGTGTTCATTCAAATAATCTTTATAGACATGAAATGATGGAGCATCTGGGAAGTGAAGAGGTGAAAAAAACCACCACAGAGACTCGGGTCCAGTTTTTGGAGGGAGTGGCTCTGCCTCGGCGAGACGGTCCGACATTCAAACCATCGGGGTTTGTGTGTGAGGAAAGCCAGAAAAGGAGTCGACTCTTTGGGTCCTGAGAACAGAAGGACATCTGGAAGGAGAAGCAGGAGGCAACACTTGGACTTGTACAACATCCAAAAGCCGCCAAAAGGGTCAAAAATGACAAACCTGTGGTACGTCCATGGTTTCCTCCAGGAAAATGGTCAGCATACTCTGCCATTTAAGCAAACTTCTATTTGAAATGCAGTAAAACTGGTGATTATTGAGCTAATTTCAGCCTGGTGTTTGAACAGTTGTGCTGCTTTGTGCTCAGTTTTTCCTCTCACGTCTCAATCTGACAAACATGACTGATCCGACTCCACTTTTCCCAACTTGTACGACCTCAGGAGGTTTTTTTTTTTTTGTTCCCATCATGCAGCATTTTAACCAGCCATGAACATTCAGAGTTATCACTTATTT
>JAPZDV010000006.1:20917019-20947228 GCA_029814665.1 Acanthurus lineatus | reverse complement strand
CAACAAGCAGCAGCAACACAGCAGCAACACAGCGGCAGCAGCAGCAGCCGCAGCAGCAACAAAGCAGCAACACAGCAGCTGCAGCCGCAGCAGCAGCAGCAGCGCAGAAACACAGCAGCAACAAAACAGCAACACAGCAGCCGCAGCAGCAGCAGCAGCAGCAACGCAGAAACACAGCAGCAACACAGTAACACAGCAGCAACAAAGCAGCAACACAGCAGTAGCAGCGGCAGCGGCAGCAGCAGCAGCGGCAGCAGCAGCAGCAACGCAGAAACACGGCAGCAACAAAGCAGCAACACAGCAGCAGCAGCAGAGGCAACAAGCAGCAGCAACACAGTAACACAGCAGCAGCAGCAGCAACGCAGAAACACAGCAGCAACAAAGCAGCAACAAAGCAGCAACACAGCAGCAGCAATGCAGTAACACAGCAGCAGCAGAGGCAACAAGCAGCAGCAACGCAGTAATACAGCAGCAGCACAGCAGCAGCAGCTGCAGCAGCAGCAGCAGCAGCAGCATCAGGCCTCCAGGTGAGAGAGCAGACTGTAGTTCCCTGCTGCACCGACAGGCAGGCAGCCGCTAACCACAGTCTGCTGCAGGCTGCACTGCAGGTATGACATGACTGTTAATGGTTTGTTTCTGCATTTGACTTTATAATCCATCTTTTTATCCTCTGACATTTAAAAGAAACTTATTGTCGAATGCAGAACTTATTTCTTCAAACTCTGGTGCCTGTGAAAAAACAAAGATCTCTCACTGGGATAAGTCAGAGTGCTTTAGCATGCAGTTCCACATTAACATGAACAAACAATGACAGCTACTTCTTTTAAAACTGTCCCCTGTTGTTGCACCTTCCTGTCTCCACTTCTCAGATTTAATACATTTAATTAGTCCAGTGTGCTAACAAATTCTCCTGCTAGCTTGCACAACATTGAAAAGCTGGAGAGAAAAGCTTCTGCTCACTGTTTGTACATCACATTTGTCCCTTTTCATGCAGCCTAATGGATCAACATCACAGCTTGTTGAACACAACTTGAGTGCCGTTGTTTGATGCCGGCGCTAGTGTTTTAGCCATCACACTCTCATTTTGTTGACATCTTTCGGGCTCGTGCAGCGGTTTGAAGCATCTTTGTGTCTCTGTTGTCAGCAGCGCTTCATGCTTTCTGTTTGATGTTCTGAGTCTTGGATAAATATGTTGCTTTTTCCCGAGTTTTGGTTGAAAATGTTGTCTCTAAAAGTGTCCCTGTTTTGTTTTTTCCTTCTTCCAGAGTACACGCATCCTTTGAATTAGCACAATTTTTTTATTTTTACAGCTTTCTAAATGCTAAAAACTTACTGAGATTACAGAGAGAATTGATTGACCATTGAAGATGACCATGGAAAAAATAAATTTAATAATAGCAGATTATTTTTAAAATGAGTCTTAAGGGGAACCGGAAGATTTGAAAACAAGTTTTCAAGGTTTTTTTTAGCTTTTTGTTAATGCAATGCTTTTATTCATTTAATGCTTTTTTATGAAAACAAACTCAAGGAAAGTAATTCAAAAACTTTATATGTTTGGTCTTTTTTTCTTGAATAAAACAATTTTTTTTTTGCTCCACCAACTAAAACCATCATATCATCATTTGATGAAGCTGTGTGTTACGGTCAAGGTGGCAAAATGTTGAGTTGAGGGTTTTGTGTCAAAAATTTCTCAATTTTTTTGCAATCAAATCAGTGACTACATGCTTTTTGACACAGAAAAGTTCTGTGTAGTCTGAATTTTGTTCTAGAAACATAATCATCTTCAACCAACTTTAATTGTAGTCAATAAACCAAATGATGTGTGAACTAAATACTCTTCTGTATTTATAATTTCTCTGCAGAATAATTCTACTAACTGCAACATAAGATGCATCTATTAACTATTAGATCTGATGTAGAAACCTGCTGAATAAAACAGGTGTAGGTAAGAACATCACCTTCACCACCTCCCAAATCTGCAGCCTTTTGTCAAAACTGATGAGCTCCAAACTCACTTAAATTACAGTGACACGACAGCGTGCAGCCGGTGACCCAGTGTTCACTCTGCGGGCAATTAAACAGATCTGGTCCTCAGGTCTATTAATTTCCTATAGAGCTGAATGGCAAGAGTCAGCATGTGGACTCTCATTAGGTAAAATGTCAGGAAGAAGACAGACAGCATAGATTTTCTCTGTTCTTTGTGTGGATTCCTTTGCTTCCCTGTCATTTTGTTTTAGTTTTGTCGATACACGTTCCGCCTGTGAAACTGATGAAATTACTGGGGCACGAAACCTGAAAAAAAAAGAAAATATCAATATGCTTTTGCTGGCAGCATCTGCATCCCCTTATCATTGAAAAATGAGGACATTGCTCGGTGAAGAGTTGAGTGGATGTAAGGTAAGATGTCAAGTTTGAGTTTTGTTCAAATGAAACAGTTTTTTACTGTTTGTATGTCTGTATATCACCACTGGTCAGCAGGTAATTATCATTTAAATATCCTGTTTCCATCGGTTTTTTCATGCAGCCTTACATATTTAAGTGACTTTGATATTAAAACTGGAGGGGGAGGGTTGTACTGTTCATAAAAAAAGTCCAAAGGAATCTAATTTTGGGACTTTTGCGGCTTTACTCTCTGATTATTTTCTCTTTCGTCTTTTCTTACTGCTGCTTTAATGATTGAAAGGTTTGACAGATTTTGTGTCACATGATCAAACAGACTCTTTACATGGGACAATATAAACATTTATAACACCAGATATCTTCACTGAACACCATTAAATGACAACAAAAGGTATTTTTCATTCAATTGACTGTTTTTTTCATAGTTTATTTATACTTTTATTGATACTTTGACCTATTAAAGAAAGAAAAACCCTGATATAGTTTGATTTACCTTATCGAAGACATAATGGCACCGTAGTTCACCCAACATGAATCCTTCTTTGCAGACAGTCTTGTTCCTGAGGTGGAAACCTGAGTCACTTCCAAGTGCCTGTTCACCAGCCGATACACTGCTGGAGGTGCCTGCTTTCTCCAGAGCCTCAGTACAACATCACTGCCTTAATCCTGGTTTTATTTCACTTTCACATTCTCATCTGGGTCTTTTTAAACCACGACTGTGTTGTTGCTTTTGCTTTAAATGTGGCCAACAAATGTGATTCTTCTTATTCTCTTTAACTGGAACATCGTTACCTTTACTTCACATTAACGTCACAAACAGCAATGAACATAATCTCTCTCTGCTGCAGGCAGCATCGTGCATCACAGCGCCCCCTGCCTGTGTGCAATGAATGCTGCTAACACCAGCAGTCAAAAGCTCCACAGAATATCTGTGAATTAATCAATTTAGATAAGCAGTTCTGAGAATGTTCACGACTCTTCTCTCCTCATATGCATGCAAATTCCTCGTTACGTATCTCACCGACATCTTTAACCTCCTGAGAGATCTACTGGCGACGAGGAACAAGTAGACACGTGTAAGTACACAGCAGGAATCGTTTTTGACAATTAAAGAAGAAGCGAAGCCCCCCGAGAGATCGATACTGGATGAGAGTTAAAACTGAGGTTTCAGCAGATTTCCTCTCCTGTGGGCATGAAGCTGCTCTCTGCAGCTACAGCACGAAAGTCAATGAAAACCTGGTACATATGTATTAAGAGGCTTAAGCTTGGCCGGGGACAATAAGAGGAGAAAACAAAGATGTCACAGATTGAAACACAGACCCTTTCAGCCATGAGGAACTGCAAGAGACAGATCCTGAGCTGCCCGTGGCTCTAAAGAGCAGCACATTGAGTCCCATGTTTCTGCAGCAGGCTCGTCCGGTTAAACAGACGGTGCTGCATGTGCCCTTTAAAATGCTGCTCACAGCTAATGTGCTCTCAGACTGATGAGGAGCACGAGTTTAAATGGAGATACTGTGTGTTTTTTTTCTTTCCATTCAGGCGTATTTACCTGCATCCCCATTAAAGCTGCACCAGAGTAACAAGAAACAGCGAAGAGGTCTGTTCCTGAAGGTGCAGGAAAAAAGGATGGTTCACTTAAATGAAATGTTTGTCAGAAAAAAAAAAATATCAGAACTAAAATCTGCTGATAGCATCTAAAATTATTTGGTTAAAAAAGCTCAACAACAAAACAGTTTCAAGCACTAGTCTTGTTGCTTTACAGCCGTCCTGAGGTTGAAAAATCAGCTCATTCTCATATGTTTGTCTTGACCAGAGATGTGATAATGTTACTCGGCTGAAGTTGAAAGTTGAGCAGAGGTTAAAAGACCAGTTCCTTCAGAAGTGGCATCATGAACTCTAGAGTATGATGCCGTCATGTGATCTATACTGTGAATTTAAAGAGGAACTTAAGTGTGAAAAGTATCTGCTCTGTGAAAACAGAAGCTACTCTCAGGCTATTTGTTTCTAATAGCAGAATCCCAAAGATAACATGAAAATATAAAGGATTGGAAAAGGATAAAAGGTTTTTGTACTTTATGTAAAGACAAATTGTTGGGGGATGAATATCATGTTTTGTTTGCGTGTAAAAATTCAACCATCCTTGAGTACAGAAGGAGGTACTTGCTAAAACATTTTTTTATTCATCCATCTATGTTTAAACTCATATTATTACTTCAAACACATAAACCTTGGGTTGTAGGATGTCCTGCCTTTATTTAAATGAGCTGGATTGTCATATTGATCTATTCTCGTTGTTCACCACTGTGTTGTTGCCTTATTTCATGTTTGTACTCCATACCACGTTGTGTGGTCTACAGTAAATTAAATAAACTTGAAACTTGAAACTTAAATATGTCATTTTTTTAAAAAATGCATTTTTATGTAGAAATGTTGATATGAGATGGATAAAAAAAGTACAATTTATTCTTACTCATCATTTGCAGAAATGTTTTTTGCAAGGCAAATCTGCTGCATTTCCATCTCACCGTGTCTGTTTGCCCTTTTAAAAAAAAAAAGCACAAAAGCTAAGAAGCAATGCAAACATACATATGAAGATCAGCTGCAATCACTTGAGACGTAAACAGTAAAAACAATCACAGCCAGAGAACTGCAGTCGCTTTGCAAGTCAGATGAAAGTGCAATCACCCTGTAAGAACATCAGTCCGGTCCGTCATCAGCCAGCCTCTTTTTGCACTGCGAAGCCTTTCAGAACGGGCTCACAGGCTTGATGCCGCCACCCCCGGTCATGTTTAATGTGGAGCTCAGATCTGAGCTTTGTTCTCAATGATTCAACAGCAGAAAATCCCATCTCGCAGTGACAGGATGTGGCAGAGGGGTCTTTGAATGGGTTATTCCTCCTCTGCAACGAGCCCCACTTCAGTCTGTCTGACGGTGTGAACCTCGGGCGCAGGGTGGAGTTAGATAAACTTCATCTCCTCCAAAGTCTCATTCTCAGGTGAGCTTAAATCAGCGGGGGCGGTTTCTCCCCCAATTATAAGCTTTTTGAGAGGTAGTTTTGTAAGAATCCTGACATGCTCTTGAAGACACGGAGCCACTGACTTTGAAATAAATCACTGCTTTCGGTAAATGCACTAAGATTCTCCAAAGAAACATTATTGCCTTGATCTTGGTGCAGTTGTCGGTGAATGCACTGATCTCGTCTGGCAGGTGAGATAGATGCTTATCTTCGCTCTGCAGGCTCACTTCTTGAGGTGTGAAAAAAGTGCAGCAGTACATCAGTTTTTATCAGAAATGGCCTGTTGCTAAAAATTGCTGCCAGTTTTGTCCAAACCTCCATCAGCGACAATCAACAGTGTCCACTTTGAAACAACACACCTGAGTCAACAGCTGCCATCTTCACGAAACACACACACACAGTTTCAGAGACATGTTTTTTTTAAAAAAACTGTGCCAAATTTAAAATAAAACTTAAAAATCTGCAGCCATGCTAGCAGCTGTGTGAGTCTGCACTCGCACAGACGCAGAGATGCTTTGAGCTAAATGCTAAAACCAACATGCTAACACGTTTCAACGTTGTCACAATCTTAGTTTTTTGATGCTTTTCCGCATGCTAACATTTGCTAATTAGCAGGAAACACTTGGCACAGCTCAGGCTGAAAGTCTCTCACCCTTAAGGGGCTAAACTCTTCGCCTGCTGTGCACATTGTTCCAGAGGCACTAGAAACAGATAATGGCCTTCAGTCTTCCTCTCCAGTCTTTCCCCATTTAAGATTTGCAGCATGTGATGTGCAGTCCTACTAAGTGGCCATGCAATAAACCTCTCAGCTGCTGGTAATTTAGATTTTTTAATTGACTGTATTTTACTATTTAAAACATTTTTCTTGGCAGCGCCAGATGATATCACGGCTCTTTAATCCAGCTAAAAACACACCGTCTGCAGCTGCCTGTGGTTCAATGAGCAGAACTGTGCCATTAAAGGAGACTGTCGTAAGACACAACTTAAACGAAGTAGTCAGTAAACTTGTTTTTCATTTGTGCATGAAGGAATTACAGACAATTTAATGCTGCATTTCAGGCTGCTGGAGAAAATATGTCTGTAATCTCATTTCTGAGTAGCAATAACTGCAGAACTTTATTAAAGGCCACTTATCAAGTGTTGAGTCCAATGTTCGGTCACTTTGGAGAACAAAATGAAAAGTTCTTGATTTTCTTCTCAGAGGCGACTGCGAAGGTTTGGATGCATCACAAATAGTAATGAAGGAGCTGACATTTTTTGAAATTTTCTCTGGTTTTCCTGTAAAACACATCTCATCTGCTCTAATTTTGTAAACTTAGAGCCAAAGAAACACTTGGACTCGGTTGCATGAGGCTTCTATCTCAACAAGATCAGACAGCGAGTTAATAAGGTAATTAAATGCTGTGAGATGTAGTTTAGGAGAGTAGAAGAAGAGAAAAGAGCAACATTAGAAAGTCTGGTTTGCTAAAAAGTCTCACTTGTGTTCACTTAGTCCAGAAAACACCTTTTTCATGCAGGTTGGACTGTTTCAGATTGGGATGAATAATCTATTCCAATGCAAAAATATTCACAGAAATGTTTGACTTTTTCTTTTCTATGTCTTCCTTTGGTGTGACACGAGGAAAGTCCAACCTTCTACACTCGTAATATCACGCTTTTTCAGACATCCACAGAAAGAAAAGACAGAAAAAGAACTGAACAGACTGCAAAGACGAGCCACATCTTTTTCTACCGTGTGACCTCTGCACTCTGCATGTTACTCTGGGGGGGGAAAAAAAACCTTACATGGTATCTTTTAAACTTTACCCAATAACAAGACCCATCTTCAAAGATATTTCCATGATCACACAGATGTCCACCATCTGCCTGGAATGATAAGATGTTTGCCCAAAGCGAAACCAGATTTGTAATTCAGTATTTCCATAGACTGTGCCTCTCTCCACTCTGCTGTTCTTCGATGAGGGTGGGGGCAGAAATTTGTATGGGTGTATTAAGAGAAGTGGAAGCAATGTTCCAAGATAGTGCTCCATTAATTCCAATAAAAGCTGCTTAACATGCACATAATGCTGAAAGAGTTTTTTGGCTTCCTCTTCATGTAGCAGAGCACAACATGCTCCCTGACTGAGATTATGAACGTTAGAGACTTCCTCTGGCTCTGCCAGCTGACTTCCTGTTGGCCACTACGCTGAAATTGCCTCCCTCTGGGGGGGGGGGGCATCCAACTTGTGTGGCAAATGAGCGACATGCACCCCCCGCTTCTTAACCTGCAGTCCCACCTCTTTATCCATTAGAGGTAAATGGAGTGCAGGAGCGGAGGAGGCGTTCAGTTGAATACATTATTCTAGTCTGCCTGACTTATTGATCCTTAATCTGACTGATGTTTGTGCAAGATGGACCCATGACCCCCACCACGGATCCCAAACATCTGCAGCCGAACTGTGCTGAGGATTGGTATCAGTCCTGTATTGGATCTGTAGTGTTTTCTATACTTTATATTGAATCTACTGGATCCTTTTTTTATGCACTGATAGATCCTATATACTCTATAGAATAATGTCAGAAAGAAACAATAAATACATATGAACTTTATTTGTACAGAATCTGTCATGCAAACATGAGGCCCAACATGCTAAACTTAGCAGAACCAGACTTTAAAATAAATGGAAACAATAAGAGCAAAAAGAGAAAAAACACAAATTAAAATAAACTGTTAAACTACAGTAACGACTTTACAGTGATATCAGCAAGTTAAGCGAAACTAAAAGCCAAATTAAGAAGATAGGTTTTAAAAAATGTGTTTTTAGTTCCAATTTATAATATTCCTATAATATTTCTATGATCATTTATAGGTGTTAGCTTTAGTTCTGCTAAAAAAAAAACAAGACCAAGACACCTCTGTAACAAAATATTTTTGGGGATAAATTACCACAAACATAGTTTTTGCTTTAGAGTTTAGATAAGAGCCACCCCTCCCTCATTAAAATTAACAAATAACCAATTGATTCACAGCTCAGCACTGTTGCTGGTGACCTGGTGTTCATATTTTGTCCAAACCAGTCAGTAAAAAAACAAGTTTTCCTGCTGCAAAGTCGGCTTTTCCTCTGACACCAGTGATGCCGTTGGTGATAAGGCAGAACCACATGTAAGTTCAGCTTCGGCAGCCAGGGGGCGCACTGCTGCAGCTGCCCTCTTTGCATTTGTTTAGCTACACTGACGCAGGTGTCAGTGTAAGCTAGTACATGAAGTCAGTGCTGTCACAGCTTTGTAAACGCTCTCAGTGAATACAGCAAACACTGATGGATCACATCGATTGGACAAACAAAATGAAATCCAGCGGATTTTCCCTTTAACTTCCAGGTTCAGATGGTTGAGCTCAATATTCTGTAAAAACTAGATGTTCAGCGCCTGCCTTTCCTTGTCAACAGCTTATTAATGCCACAAATAGAGACACAGATGTAAAAAGTGAGGGATAATGGAGATAAAAAGTCTCAACAGAGGTTTGATCTGAATCCTGTGCAGTTAAAACTGTGACTGTCATGTTAAAGGTCACTAAGTAAAGATTTCAGGTCAACTCAGAGGAAAATGATGCTCCAGTCTGGAAAAAAAACTGCTGAGTCACGAGGCCTGAATAAACAGCACTCAACATGTGGTTTTTATTCATATTTCTGGGCCTGTATATTCATGCCTTTGGGTGCTGAATATATGAATCCTGTTTTAATTTGAATTTACATTTTCTGAGACACTAAAATCCCTGTTGCCATGTTTTTTTTTTAATGTAATGATTCGCACCAGGAGTTTCCAATTGGAATAATAACATGCACATGGAGTTAAAACTTGTCGTACAATTAAATATATTATTTTATAAAAAAAGGAAAAAAAAGAGGTGTCATTCAAGAATGCATTCAGTTTGCAAATTGGTACATTTTCATGCACATGATAATGTCATTCTTCCAACTCCTGCAAAACAGCCCGGAGCTGCTAAAGCTGCAAGAAAACACCGAGTTCTCATAATAATCCTGTTTTCAAGACTGAAGGAATTATTCTGTCTGTCCAGAGATAATCCAGGAAATTATGAAGCTTCACTTCCTAAAACTTAAAAGGAAGTTAACCTCAGATTATCTGCTCGCTTCCTACAAACGTACGTACAAACAAAGCCAGCTTAACCGGCCAATCACACGTCTGATGCAACCTGAACATGAGCTTCAGTCACAACTTAACCGGCCAATAACACGTCTGATTTGACCTGAACATGAGCTTCAGTCACAGGCTGCATGTTTCCATCTGAAACAGGAAATAAGGTTTTTTTTCTGCAGTTAGAAGAACTGGACCGGCATATTCATCCAAACAACCCCTCTGATCCTGCACTCTCTCTGCTGAGATGACAGGTTATCAAGGGGCTTTCATTTTGGTCATTTTGCTCTCTGGTCAGATTGCAACCCACCATCCCCCCACCCCGCTTCATATCTCCTACTGGTCATATCACACTTTTGTGTTTTTATTCATCAAACCGGGAGGTTTTGTGTCCTCAGCGGCTGCAGAAACTGCCTTTCACATCCAGTTTAGTGATGAATAACCCCGAAACTTCTGCAGCTTCTTCAGTCAAAAACAAGTCTGAGACTCTTCTGGATCTCGAGCCAGGCTCCGGGGGGAGGAAATATCATTCAGAATTTCAGATTGTTGATTCATTATTTTCATTAAATACATTCATAAAACAAATTAAGGCTGTTCTTACCACCATACTTAATTAAAAATATAGAAGTATTTTCAGTAAAAATGTATCTTGAGTATCAAAAATAAAAAGTAAGATGAAACAGATGACTAACAACTTTATAAAATATGTTAATATGACATTACTAGAAAGTTAAAACTAATATCTTTAAACACAGGCAGCATTTTACTGTTTTATCATGTTGAGGAGGACCTGATTTTAACTTGCTGACGTCATTTACTGTTAGCTGGTTCAGTCCGGTGGTCAGTGAGTCACTTGATAAACTTGAAGGGTCATAAGATGATTAATGAGAGAAGAAAGAACAAAAACCAAAGTTCAGACACACAAATCTGTTTTCATTTTATGGATTGTTTCCAGTCATTGTCAGACCTCAGTTGTTTACATGAACTCATGTGATAAATTTTAAGTGTTTACATGTCACACATCTGTACACATCTGTTTGTGAGGGAGGGGCTTCAAATAGATGAGACAAAAAAGACTGAAATCTTTGGTTACATCTCTAATTATTCATTGTTTTCATAACACTTTTACATTTTTTACATCAAATAATAACCTGTAAAAAATAAATATAGGCCTATCAGTGAGCATACAGTTATATGTCACACTACAGCTGCTGACACCCTTGATAGAGTGAAACAAAAAGAGCAATATTTTCATCTGAAAGATGGTGTAAAAGTACAAAAGACCACTTAAAACTTCTTACATTTTTTGGGTCCTGATCTCTTTTTAAGTCTCATCCACGAACACCATCACCAAACCAAAGTCCGGCTTGTTTTTCTGAGGTTTTAACAGCTCATTAGCAAAGCAACATTATCTCCTCCTCAAAGGGGTTGTGTAATGTTTTCAGGGTGCAGGAGTCTGAATCAGCGTGCACACATTACACATGCAGCACATGCGGCACATGCAGCACATGCAGCACATGCAGCACACGCGGCCCGTGCAAACGTGTCGTCCCTGACACGATGTGACATGCGACAGATCGAGCTGTGACAGGCTGAACCGCAAACAGGGTTGCGAGCCGTATTGTTGTGTCACATTGTTTGTTAGCAAAGCGTCTCCTTCATCGCTTTGCCAAAAACACACTCTGCATCTCATCGTTAAACTTAACAATCCCATTAAGCTGTCAGCTCGTCCACGCCCGAGCCAGCCTGCTGGATGAGACTTTATATGGGAGCATTTCCTTTAAAGCCGACTGCTCCGTTTCAGGAGTTTGTTTTCGATCTTGCAGATTCATTCTCAGAAGCCTGTAAATCATTTTTGCCAGCCAGCTTCAGAGCTGGGTGCCTCCGACCGCCTGCATGTCCGATTTTTGTCCAGATGAGTGTGTTATGGCTTCCTCCTGTCGAACACACACAAGTGTCTGACTAGAAAACTTGAACAAGCCACAACGTGAACAGAAAACAATCCCACTGCGATGGATTCACAAAGAAAGGACGAGTCAGTGACATTGAATCATCAACTTTTCAGTCGTGTTTTTAACTGCAGGGAGTCAACGCTGGAGTCTTTTACTGAAGTTCTGTGCTAAAGTCATAATTTAATGTACTTGTACTCCATCATTTCCATATTTTGCAACTTTATGTTCCTGCTCCACTACGTTTGACTGATAACGATGGATAGCAGTTACCTTTCAGAGGCAAATTTGGTGATTTTGAAAGTCAATTTTTCAGGTAAACTGAAGGTTGAAGTGCTCTTGTGTGTTGCTGAAAAAAAAAATTTACAACCTCTCCAGCTAAAATAAAATGCAATTCTAAAAAGCATATTTGATCAGCTGGAAAATTTGATGTCACAAAGCTGAAAAATGAGGCTGTTTTTTCAGAGACAAGTTGAGATCGGCGGGTTTTTAACAGCCGTAGATTAAACAACAGAGCATGAAATCACTAGCTGGGACACTTTTTCTGCACTTTCTCTACTTTGGATTCTTTTAAAATTCATTTTGCTGATCAAATTTACAGTTTATCCTGTATTTTTGTGTTAACGTGGAACTTAAACTTGTGGTCAGGTTCTCTCGTGGTGTCGTATCGATTGTTCCCACTCCACCGTGGAGCATAACAGAGGCCGATCTGTCAAACAATGCAGCTCCAGAGAAGCTGTTTGGGTTGTGGTATCGAGTCGGCTACATCCAGCACAAGGATGAGGAGATCAGATAAAATCTTTTCTTGATTGATGATGTTGACAACTATTGTTGGCAAGTTGGCATGTCAGAGGATCGGAAAGGCACTCTGTGTTTTCCTGGGAGATGTCAGATCTCCGTGTGTTTGGATAAAGAAGGCAAGGTCAGTTCTTTCCGCCCTGACAAGCTTCTCACGCCAATGGTCCTGAAAGATATATATTTTTTTACGCTACGATTTACTGAGGTCTGCATTTCACTGCAAAAATGTGCAGTCCTGCCATTTGTCTGTGGCAGATTTGGACACGAGCCAGCTGCAGGTCGGCCTCTTTGTCTCAGAGGAGTAAGCTTCCCTGCCCGACATGTTTTTTCCTGAGGGATCAGCATGTTCCTCTGGGAATAGAGATGCTAGCACATGACTCTCCACAGGTTTTTTTGTCCAGAGCAGTTACTCTCTAACTCCTCTACACTAAAGAAGAGTGAGGGAGAGGACTTTTCATTGATACTGATAGCCCTGAAGTGGGCAAAGAGCCATTGGTTAATGGAGATTGTTCCGCTCCTCTGCAGCCGGCCGTGACCCTTTCTGCTGCACCGGGAGACCGAGAGAGGACATATTTCATTATTTCATCCTCAGCCGAAACTCCTCGCCTTCTGAGCTCGGCCCGTGAGGTTTAATCTGAATGCAGCCGGGCTCGCTCGTGTCATTGACACCATTCAAAGTGCAGGAGCTTTGACCACAAAGTCTCTATATGTGGCTTTAAGAACTGTGGTGTGGAAAATTAGAAGAAATTATTTCAGCGCTCTGTGACGGGATTTCTTAATTTCTCCAGAGTGTGTTGGATAAGGAGGAGTGTGTGACGCTGACTCACCAGTGTTTCGGCTGTTTTTATTGAGCAGTTTACTCGACTGTTGACTGAAATTACCACCAACTCAGTCAGACATTTATTATTAAATACTGATTTAAGCATAAAATTCAAGGTAGTGCTACTTTACTTGAGTATTTCCACTTAGTGCAGCTTTATACTTAAAAAAATCTACTTTTAACTTCACTGTATTTTTCTGACAACAGTAGTTAACACTTCCTTTCATGTTGACACTTTTTAATCCTCGTTGTGTCCATAAATCTGTTACCTTGGTGGTTCACCTGAGCTCATGATCACTTCTGACCTCAAAGTGAGCGAGCAAACGGTTCCTCTCCCTGTTCCTGTTATATTTAACATGACAGTGTGTCCTAATCTTCCCTGTATGTGCGTAATCTTTGCTATCTGGAGGGTGTGTGTGTGTGTGTGTGTGTGTGTGTGAGTGTTGACAACTCACCAGGCAGGCAGGCCACTGTCTTTCCTCCTGATGAGCCCAACAGTATATAAAGTAGTTAAAATTAGCTCAGCCTAAAGCATTAGAGCACTGAAATGCAACAAACACGTTGATGCAGCAGGAAAGTTAATCCCAAAACAGCATTTATGATAATAAAACACCAAAAGGGGATATTTTGCTGCATAATATTTATCTTTAATTTTACCTCTTAAGCAAATTCTGCTGATAATAATATTTATTTTGGGAAATGTTGGACGAGGATGAGTCTTTTTCAAGTCAAATCCATGCGAATGGACCAACATGTCGGCCTTTCTGCTGACGGATGTGCTCACTTGTTGGATCAGGCATCTCTAGTTGAAATGACAACCTGACTACCAAAGATGAAAGAGAGATAAACACAAAGGATGCAAATTATTTGGCACTTGCCAAGATTTAAAATCTTTTTTTTTTTAGACATGATAGATAATTTGGCTTGTTTTAAAAGTTATTTACTCATTTTTAGTCCTTGATTTTACAGTACAATCTTAAATTGAGCATGAATACATCTCATTTCAAGATTTATTATCAAGTAAAATTTACTTGCTGCATGGACAGATAATTCCACTAATTTTAAGTCATTTTCTTCTCAAATTTAGTGTTTGTATCTTATATTTGGGCTGCCCTTTTTTGCAGTGAGAAAGTGAGAAGAAGCCACAACTATCAGCTTTTTATTAAAAGCATGGAGCCGCATACCGCTACACTTTTTCTACTTTTTAACTCTTCATCAGATTCCAGGTGTGCACAGGTGTAAAAATATGCAGCGCTCCAAGGACTCTTCAGCTTCTTTTCTCCACATTCTTAACATTCCTGCCTCCATCGCCATGTTCACTGCCGAACTAAATCAGGCCTGTGTTGACAGCGATGGAGGTGGCATGCTTTCAAGATAAAAACATGGCGAGGGAGTGACTCAAACAGAGATAAAGCTCCGAACAATGTCTCCATTCAACGTCCTTAAATGTCACTCTCACGTTTGGTATTAAACACACACAGCAGCACATTCACACACCTGCACCTGATACTCCTGTAAATGCAGTATTTCATTCTCTGCTGCCTGCCGTATTGATCGTTCGTATCAAGGTCTAATGCCACTTTAGCATTCAAGGTGGCTACTCTTGCACATACGACTTGACTTTTGCATTCCAGCACAAATCTGCGTCATCTAACCTTCATCTTGAAGACCTGATTCACACACTTGTCCAGGTGTTCAGTGTGTGAGCTTCATTGCTATTCGAATGTCACGGTGCTGTTGGTGCATGAGTCAGTTTGTTGGTATCTGGAGTATGTCAGCATGAAGGAAACGTACAGAATTAAATCACAGTTCACATTCAAAGTGGTGCAAACAACTCACTGCATGCAAATTCTGAACTTATGTGTTTTTTTTCCCTTTTTTGGAGGAGAAGGATTTCTGTGTCTCATAAACTCTACACTCCTAATTAAGCTGATTTAATGAACCTAACTGAACTTGGTTTTAGTCTCCTGCTGTGCCACATAAATTAAAATGTGTTCAAATTCTCATTAGAGGAAATATTTTCTATGAAACTCTATTGTTTGTTAAGTCTGGAAAATATTACCAGGAAACTGGTTCTGTTTTTTATTGAAATTTTATATGTATTTCCTTCATGCTGTGATCACAAACAAAATCCCCTTCACCTCCAGCGTATTGGGGTGAAGGCGGATTTCTCAGAGGTAGATATTTCACAACTTGGATAAATACAACCTAATCTATTTGCACAGCTGGATGCCACTCCAGAGGTAAATAGGAAATGTGTTTTCTTTTGTCTTTTGGGTGAACAGATCCTTTAATCCCTGAAGTTTTTTTGCAGATAAAATGTTTCAGCTCCGTATATCATCTTGCATTAGATCATATCAGTGTCTGTAAGTGTGATGGATGCAATAATAGTGAGATATATATAATAATAAAAAAAACCAATAAACCTTAAAATGGTCTCTCCTGTTTTCAGGGTGAAACTGCAGGACTTTTGAATGGTTTCACCCTTAAGATAAAAATAAAGAGATATTTTCTTTGTTAAGTCCTTTTATCACACAGGCTTGAAACCCATTATTGACTATTATTGTGATTTTTTTCTTATTTTTATTGTTTATTATGGGTAAAATATTGTATCTTGCTTATAGTGCAACATCAAACACTGTTTTAACAGACTCATATATTACATTTTTCCTTTTGAGATAACTTAGCATGAACTTGGCTATTGATTACGTATCAGTTGATGAGTTAAATGGACCATGCTTAAATCCCACAAGGGGCTCCGATTCAAACAAAGTTCAGGCTGTGAAGTTCCATCATCTTTTATGTGAACTTAATGAACATCCTCCAGATAAACACAATATTCTCCCAGGCCATGGCATGGGGATAAGAACACACTTTATTGTAATCTTTAGAGTTTTATATAATCCACGTTGCATCACTTGTGTCGGGTATTGTGGGCAGAATGCAATTTAGTGGAGCCTGCTTAATATAGGCGATATATTTAGGTCACAGCCTTTGGGTAAAATGCTTGTAATAACTGATTAAAAACATACTGTATCTTAAGTCAGCTTAGTTGATGACGATGGCCAGGAAAAATACAAAGACTGTTATTTCCGTCTTCCATCCTCTTACGCTGGAATATATTTTTTTGTTTGAGTAGGTGGTTTTTTGTTATTATTCAAGCAAGCAAGCAACCAGCCTGAGGTTTTAGACTGCTATATTTAGAGTTTAAATGGACTGTTATTTGTGTTATATCCACTAATCTCCATCTGAGGGCAGCAATACTATTGAGAAGGATCTAATCCCCTTTAAATAAAGAGGCAGAGAAAGAAGAGGATGGACAATGAAGACGTTTGTTGTACAAGAAGAAGAATGCAACCTTCAAGTGCACCTTGTAAGCTACTGATTTAGTCGTTAGGAGGGTTTTGTGCTCAGAGCTTCAGTAATACAGGATTATTTTCTTTTACTGTTGCTTCATCAAATGTATTTTTACTGAATAGGAGTTTATAATTTGTCAGGGCTGTCACAATTCACCTAAAAGAGTTTAATCCCTACCCCTCTTTTACAAAACGCCACCTTTTTCTGCCACTAGTCTGGTTTAAAGGGTTGGGTTAAAGGGTCTGCGGTGCTCAGTTCTGTTTTTTTAATTGTATATCATCTGATATAGGTCGAGTTATGTATAAAATATTACAGCTAAATTAATAATCCCTCATTGTGTAAACAGACAAGGTGTTTTTTAATCGCTATCGCGCCGTAGGAAGTTCTCGTCCGTGGTTGTTTCCCCACAAACGTGCCTTGATTTGCAAAATTCCCGGCGGTCCCTGAAGGCAGCCGCAGAGGAGTAGGAACCCTGGCAACGCTGTCACAAAGCTAACGAGTCCTCTGAATGCATCAGCTTTGTCAACATGCACTTACGTGTCTGTTCAGGCTGCTTAACGTTTAATCTTTGCTTTGTAGCCTCCTCGAAATCGTGCTAACAGATTCACAATGGAATTTTTTAACGAGCCAAGCTAGCCTAGCTAGCACGATTTTTCTTCGTCGTAGCTACAATCGTTTGACAAGCTAACGCGAGCGAGTTGTTGTTAGCTTAAGCTGGCTTAGTGAATATGGCGATTGTGTCTGGTTCCTGTGCGAGGGTAAACGGGTCCAGAAATGGGCCATCTGTGTCGGCTACAACCTCTGGATCCGTCGGACAGTCTCAGCCCATGATAGCGGTATGGGAATGGCAGGACGACCTCGGGTACTGGCGGCCTTACAGCGGCCAAGTGAGCGCCTACATCGAGCGGTGTCTGGCACCGCGGGGCCAGAGAGGAGGAGGACCCGGCTCGACGAGCATCTGCCTCGGACAATCAGACCCCAGCTTGTCGCCTTATCTCATTGACATACCAAGCTTGAAACAGTTTCGGCAGGACACAGGTGAGTCTTTGTCACACGATATGACGTTTATTATCTCAACGTCAACGTAGGGTTACATTCGTATCAATTTTTAATGTTGTGGATCGAAATCTAAACCTTATAGTT
This sequence comes from Acanthurus lineatus, assembly GCA_029814665.1. Classification (NCBI taxonomy): domain Eukaryota; kingdom Metazoa; phylum Chordata; class Actinopteri; order Acanthuriformes; family Acanthuridae; genus Acanthurus; species Acanthurus lineatus. The sequence continues at coordinate 20,929,614 of JAPZDV010000006.1, read as the reverse complement.
ATCAGGCCAGGCTAACAGATAACGCTAGCTACTTAGCATTAGCATACGGCGACGCTGTTGTTTTGGTGAATGTTTACATAGGTGTTAGCAAAGAATCCAGGATGTAGTCATGATTAGACGACTCTTATAAATGCTTATCTGTCATCTGACATTAGTTAACCTGTAAACATTACTTCCCCTTATCTGGTTTCATTGTTGACGCTTGTAATATTAGCATATTGTTTTTCCTCTCTGAGCTCAGCTGATACGTGCTCAGTACTTTGAATGAAGGGCAGCAGAGGTTGTAAAGTATCAATGACAATCATTTCTCTTATCAGATATGCAGCTGTGGTTGCACTATTTCAGACATTATTAAGAAATTCTTTGCAAACAGCAGCATTAGGTTTGATTTAGCCTGCACCAAGGCAAAGACTATAATGTTTACATCACTAACATTTGCATATAAACAACCTTAAATGTGAGAATTTGACATTTGTTTGTCTGTCATGACCCTACTTTGGGTTTTAGTTTGAAAATATGAATTAAGTTCTGCATAGAAAGCTTGCATATTTAAGTTTTGATTGAGTTTATTATCCTGTTTTCTTCCAGGAAAGACACGGTCAGTACGTCGGTCCCTGTTTGCCCAGTCCTCAGGCCTTGGCAGTGGTGTTTACTGGGAATGGGCCAATGATGAAGGAGGATGGACTCCATATGAGACTCGAACCTCCATACTTTTGGAGCACAGCTACCAGGCCCGCCAAGGCACGGCAGACTTGGGCCCACATGGATACAACTACATAGTGGATCTTACATCTTTGGCCCAAGTTAACAAATCCACAGGCTTCAGGCGGCAGGTCAGACGGCAGTGCAACCTCCCCTACCCACTGGCCTCCTCCGGCCCCCCAGCTATCCCCTCGGGCCCTGCCTGCTCCTGCCAGCAGTGTTTGAGCCACAGCAGCACAGGACCCATGCCCAGCCGGTCACGACATTCCTTTTCATCAGGCAGTCTGAACCGGCCCAGCCTCCAAGGGCCAGGAAGGGCTGTGGCGGCTCACCCGACCTCTGTATACTCACCGTACCCCAGGAGACCCCTCTCTGTCGGGGCGATGTCCTGGGGAAGCCCCTGGCCTCCACCGCCCTCTGGTAGCCAGCTGTCTACACCTCTTCTGACCAGCTCTACCAGTGCCAATGGGTTAAGGTTGGTTTCTGACACATGAGTTGGATTGTGATTTGGTTTTCCTTTCAGTTTAATCCAGATTGGTCAAAGTGAAACAGCAGTAAAGTTCCTTTGGCTCAGTTAGCTGTCCCAGGATGCACATCATGGGCCCCTCTCAACCTCCTCCTCCTCCTCCTCCTATTCTCCTCGTTCTTTCCTGTGTTTCTCCACTTTGACCTGTCTTGTAAAACAGGAATGACAAAAAAAACCCTGCAGTGGCATGTTTGTTTTGGCTCAGTTTCCGTGAGTCTTGCATGTGTCATCTCCAGCCTTCGGTACTTTCAGCAGAGAAAACTGTTTTTAAAGACAGTTTACTTACTTACTTGGTGTAATTATTATGCAGTTCACTTAGGGTTTCTCAAGACTCTAATTATCTTCCACATTAAGTTTCGTTTAGTGTATTTCCAGCCACTGGATATGAATAATAGGACAGTGAATTACTGGATGTTCTCCGCCTAGTGTCACACACACATGCATGCACACACACACTCTGTGGTCTGTGTTATGAGCTCATCCTATTTATTTTTGTAGTTATTACTCACTCTTCCCAATAATTGCTTTTGGAAGGTGTTTCCATTAGAAATAGATGACCATATTATGTTGTGTTACGTTGTCTAGAGGAGTTCCAGCCGTTTTGCATTTGTGTATTTATTTGTTTCAGCCCAAGTGGAGTGTGTTAGTGTATTATTTAACAGCACATACACAACAAAAAGCTGCTCATATTAAAATTGATTGAAAGTGATGCTGGTTACGGTCCTCGTTCAGGGATTTTTTCATGTGGTTGTTGTTAAATCCGTTGTGGTGGATTCTGACAGCAGACTTGTACACCACAGCTTCCTTTGACTGAGAGTCAGCTGATGTCAAAAGGGCATCATAATATCAGCCACACATTTCCTTCTTTTGTGTTACCGTATCCTCCTCTTCTTCGGCCGATATTCTATCTATGAGGGCAAAAAATCCACACTAGTAGTTTTCACGTTATTTGAATGATGTTTCACTTTCCAAGCATTTCACTTTTTTCCTGATTTGGATTTTTTGTGCTTCTTTGTTGGCGTTCCTGACTAAAATCCAGACAAACAAAGTGACATCTGGGCACTTCAACAGTAAACTTCTCTGGGAAATTGATAGTCATAAATTACACCAAGCTATTTTTTCTGCATTAAATTCTTTCAAAAATAGTTTTTTTCTATCAGTACAAATCAGGTATCAGCTGGTATTGACCGACTGATAAAATGGTTTTGGACTCTGGTGGAAAAACTCGTAATGAAAATGTAAAGAACAGTCCAACAGTTGCAAAAAACTGGATTTGCTCATTTCTTCACCTTGAAGGTTTTTCACAGTAAACAAATTTGTGCAGCACATAATCATCAATACATTGGATTTTTTTTCACACTTCCTTTTTCCACTTGAACAGTCAGTGTTAAGTTGTTGTTAATCAATCTGAAACCTGTTAGTCTGTTATTGGCCGGTCTGATGGCGGTCAGTATTTCAGTTTTAAGTAAAGGTAAATAAACCTTTTTAATTTGTTGCAGGCAGGTTTTATTTTTTTTGTGTTTACTTGTGTAAAGTTGCTCCTCATGCCTGTAGTTTTTTGTTATAATCCTCTAAAGTGGTCTGAAAACTGATATTGTTCTTTTAAAGTCTTTATTTTCCTGCTCGGCTTGTTGTTGCTGTGTTTACTGACTGAATGTCACCGTTCTTGTTTCCTGTCCTGCAGTGTTCCTTCTATCTCTGTGCAGCTGAATGGATCCACCAGTGTAAGCTCTGCCCTGGCAGGTAAACGGGTCACTGACCATCCATCCTGACTCTTACTTCAATCCTGCACCACACTCTTCAGTTGGCTGCAGGTTTTCATTCAGTAATAATCTTTGTGGTTTATGTGCCTTTTTTTCCTCTTCATTTGTCGTGTGAGTGTCAGTCTGTTTAGGAAAAGCAGGTGGCTAAAAATAAAAAGAGAACACACCTTAAATGAGTGTGGGGGGGAATTAAATCTGCATTTTTTGATTTAACTGTGAGAGAGACAGGCTTCCATTCGCTCATGTCAACAAAATGCAAAATCATTCTTGTCATTTCATCGTGTTTTAGTCAATCAAATCTGACCGAATCTGAAAAGAAAAAACAAGTAAAATTCAAAAAGTGCAGCCCCATTATGTGGTAATGAAGCAGAGCTTTTCTAAGAGCTAACAGTTATACTAGTATTTATATTTATCAGATATCTATGTAAGTAGTTCTTTTTTTAATGACAAAGCTAAATATTTTATAAGCTCAAGATGAGAGAGACAAATTCCTGGAAAGGGATTTTAAAAAAGAACGAATCTTAAAAGATTAATTCAAAAGTAAAAGTAGTTAATTTAACAGCTTTTGAGTAGGTCATGGTAAAACATTGATTGCATTAGTGAATTTCAAATGTGTCATTTAAATTTCACTTTTAAATGACACAGTCCCGTATTTAAATCTTTAATTTTTTTATTCAGTTTGTAATGTTGCACGTCGGCAGGCTGTGACGGAGCAGGCAGGCCCGTTGTGATCGTCACAAAATGGCAACATAACATGCATAGTGAGCGCTCTCTCTGCTTTTCTTTCCGTGCTGCTCACTTCTCAAATTATAACTGCGTTTCTTGGCTGTGATAGCTGGACTGAATCAATACAATCAGCATGGAGGAAGCTGGAGGAGCAGAACCTCATTACTGAAAAGCACCGTAGCATGACCGTGGTAAATCATTGAAAATGGAAGGTCACTCATGTGGTGTCTTTTCAAATGTACAGCTTTAAAGCTCATTAGTCAGTAATGAACATTAGTGCTAATCAGCTCTATATTTAAAGCACTGTTTATTTTTCCTTTTTTTTTTCTTTTTAGTTAAACACATGCAAATGAATATGAGTTAATCTGCAACTGTTGGAGGTAGAATTTACATGTTCAGAAATACTTCCTCCTGGTTGCTCTGTGTCGGTTCAGTGTGTGTTGAGTTTTGCTTTCTGTTTTCAAACTGGAAACTTGGGCTTCAGATGTAGAAACGTTGTCAGGTTTCAGCTCAGCTTTCCACTGAAGTGAGCAGCTTCAGTTCTCGCCGTCAGTCTGAGGTGAGAAACAGGCCATGCAGGAGGACGGAGTGATGAAACTTTCCAACCAGTGTTAGCTGATTTATTCACACAGGTGTGTGTGTGATCACCTGACTCAGGAACAACCCCCCCCCCCCAAAACTCCAAACCCACAAAGTCCCTTTTCTTTCTTCAGTATAGTTAGAGAAAATAAACTCTCAAAATATGAAAAATGAGGTATTCTCATGCTCATTTTCCTTATGAAGTACAAAAGCTGAACATCCTGAGTTGTGTTTCTCTCCTTAAACAAACTAAGACGAGATCAATTTCCTTGTTAACTGATCAGAAACACACCTCATTTAAACTCCAGGAAGCAAAAAAAGTCTTTGTTGGTCTTTCCACAGTTGCACCAATCCCTTTCTTTGGTTTATTTGCTGTTGCCGACCTTTTGGTGCGACGACAGCAGTTGCCCTAAAAATATCCCTCAGAAAACTAACAGCAAATATTTGGTCCAACTGTTCGACCCAACCAGGCAGCCAAATGTGTCAATAATGGATAATAAGTCATGTAAAACATTCCTTGTAGTTGCTGATTGATTTTCACCTCTCAGCAGATTTTTCAGACTCCAGAAAGAATTTGTAGTTTTCTTTTGGTTCATGAGATTAATGTCAGATTTACAGCAGAAGAAGAAGAACGACAGCAGAACAACTCTGGTTAATATTCACCAAATAATTCAAATCTGTGTGGAACATTTGGTTTTATTTAAAAGTTCTCGACCTGGTGTGTGTTTGTGTGTGACTGAGGGACGCGGTGGGAACATCAGTTGCTGCTACATTTCTCATACCTTTGATTTGTTCCTTTCTGCTCCTGCATATCTCCACTTGCTCTCAACCCTCACCTGCTCCACTCTGCCCCGCCCCCTTTCGCCTCGACCCAACCCCACCCCCACCCTACCCCGCTCCAGGCATGGCCTCCATTTTGATGTCAGCAGTGGGACTCGGCGTGCACTTCACCACTGCCCCCCTCCCTCAGCAGCAGCAGCAGCAGCAGCAGCAGCAGCAACAGCAGCAGCAACAGCAGCTACAGCAGCTACAACAGCTACAACAGCAGCAGCAGCAGCAGCAACCTGCTCCTTTCTCTCTTCCTCCTCCTCTCCTCCCCCCAGCCAGCAGGCCCAGCAAGCCCCACAGCAGCAGCAGCAGCAGCAGCAGCAGCAGTACAGTTAGGAGAGCAAAGAGGCAGCACAGGAGAGGTAGCTACCACGCCACCAGCCCTTCCTCCACCTCTTTTACTCCATCGTTTTTTTTTCGGTCCATCATCATCATCACCACAGGCTTGAGGACCGCCTCATTCTCCATCAGCGCATTTTCATTTGTGCTCGTGCTCGTATGTGTGTTCATGCGGTGTTTTCGCACGGCTCTGCTTTTCCGTGTCGGCAGAAAAACGCGCTGCTGCGACTGCCTTCATGTGCAGCTGTCGAAAAAATAGAAACGCTTCATCAACGTGCTTTAAATTGGCTTTAAACTCAGACACCTTTGACTCGTCTGACTCAGCTGTCACTGACCTCTCTGCTGCCACCCCCCCACCCCCACCCCACTTTCATTCCAGGTCTTGTCCCCAGTATAAGCTGCTTACCCACCACGAAATCCTGCATCTCCTTAGTTATTTTGCAGCTCTCAAAGATGTGACATGCAGCACTTCTTTTTAAAAAAAAAACGTCCAGCTTTTTCCTGAATATCTGAACAGAAAAAGGTGCTGGGAGTCAGAAAAATGTCTAATAGAGCAAAACTGCTTCAGCACAGTGAACAAAACTTTCACCTCTGACAGCATTTCCAGCCCAAACCACGAGTTTAAATATAGATTGTTTAAAAAAAAAACTGTAGGAAAAGGAATGAGTGGAGGAATGTGACAAAAGCAGATAATTCAATAGAGGATAAGAGGGCTCAGTGAGTGTTTAAAAAATAATGTGAAACATATGTTATAGCTTTTACAGCCACCAGATCTCAGGAGAGATTTTCTCCATTGCAATCACCAAAACACTAAAGGAGGGAACATCCTGCCAAGGATTCTGAAGGCAGAAAAACACTCACCGAGACACTTTATGTTGGGTTTTATTTTGATTTGTCACCCATCTGTACATCAGCAAGTCATCCTTTAGATGCTTATTCACTTTCTTTTCCTGGTGCAGAAAAAACATCACTGATCTGCTCTGCAGCTTCTCACATGTCCCAGGAGCCACTGCTGCAGAACGGGGCTGCAGCTTAATCAATTAGCCATTCAAGTTGCAAGTAATTTGACGGGTATTTTTAGTATCAATTAGTTATTTGAGTCATTTTTTTGAGAAAACATGTCTAAACTTTAAAACTTAAACACCTGCACTTGTAATCGATTGTGACACACGTCAGACATGAAAAGCATAAAAAGTGTCCACGTCTGGAAACTCGTTTGTTCTTATTCCTCAGCTGGCAGAAAATAGCTCACCTCCTAACCCTTCAAACTGTGGAGTTCAGAGGAGCTTTCTTGTGTTTTGAGCTCAAAAAACTTTCATAATTTTGTTTCCTAAACAGACTTGACACTGTGTGTGTGTGTGTGTGTGTGTGAGGGAACATGGACGTGTCGGTATCCGTCACTCATGCTTCCCGTCGTGGTTCATTCTGACATCATGCTTTCAAAATGTCTCTGTCCTAATTTCTTGGCACGTCCTTCATCCTGTGGTCATAAGCTGTTTTTAGGATGTTGATCTGCAGCCGGGACTCGTTGGTTTGCATGTCGCAGAGGCAGAAATGCTGCTAATGTCAGACTGAATTTCTAACAACAAGATTGTGAAGCAGATCTTTTTTCATTTCATCCCACCATCCTTTTTGTTTGGCATCTTGTGGTTTTACTGTCCGGCCCGTCTGAGCTCCGACATCAATTTGTTTTTGTCTCTTTTTATCCCTTTTTCAGCCTCCACTCAGAGACCTGAGGAGGTGATTCAGCGCTACATGGAGGTAGTCACCGGAGTACCAGATGAGGTAAAGGTTTTTTTTCCTCTCAGATATCACAGACAGAAACAAAAGAGAATAATTTTAGGTTCTCTGTAGAGGCATATGTCTCAGTTGTGGGGGTCACTTGAGTTGGTGTCATGTAAGGTGCAACATAAATAGACTTTCCATCGCAGTGTTTTGATAGATTGTTCATGTGAGGCTGTGCTGCTGCTGCTGCTTCTGGCCTCAAACTCGTGCAACAGTCAGCTTATTATTTAGGACTTGTGACGCCAAACACACACTCGGCCTGGTTTCCCCCCACAGGACTGCATCATCTGCATGGATCAGCTGTCCAACCCGTCCGGCTATGAGACGCCGTCCACAGAGGAGGGGGGCCAGGGCATCCTGCCAGACACTGTGGGCAAATTCATCAAGTGTGGACACACCCTGCATATGCTCTGCATGCTGGCCATGTACAACAACGGAACAAAGGTAACATCACAGTAACCCAGAGTCAAAAAGTTATTATCTGAAAGGAACATGCTCAACTGTTTTCTTGTCAGAAGTTAGATGAGGAGATCAATATCAATGTGATATCTTTGTATTTTCAGTAGAGGTATGGCCAGGAGGTACTTAGGTTAGCTTATCTTAGCTTAGCATAGCTTAATTTAGGCTGTTGCCAAACATTTGGGATTGAAAATTGTGTTTTGAGAAATCGGAAGCATTCATTCTGACTGAAGCTTGAAAGTACTGACATGAGGAACTGTGTTTAGTACAGGAACCAAGAATTTGCTGTCTGGTGTTGCACTGACAGCAGCTAATGTGAGGAAATGAGAACACAAAGTGGGTGTGGTTTCATCTGAAGTTGGGTTGAAAAAATAAAAAATGCCTTCGGCTGCTACCAGTTAAGAAACATTTCCATGCAACTGCCTGAACAACCACAACTTTTCATCGGTACACTTCTGGGGTTTTTTCATGGATTAAAGAAACAAGATCCGGCATGTTAAATATTTTTAAAGGCTGGTTGGCTTCTGCACAGTTGCCGGCTTGCTGTTTCCCCTGCTTCCAGTCTTTATGTAAGCTAATCGCCTCCTGGCTGTATCTACATACTTCACCGACAGCATGAGAGCTGCGCTGTTAAAGCTTCCAAACCACCTCACATCTCTTCTCTCCCTTAAATCTTTTAACTACAGTACACAATCCAGTAACTGCAAAAAAATGCATCTTTTAAGTGGAACAAACTGCCCTCAGGCTCTCTCCCCTCTGAGGATTCACAACTTTATCATCTTATGTTTCTGAGCAGGTCTTCTTGATGATTGTCTGGCCTTTTTGTGTTGTTTCTGTGTGTGTAATAAAGTCTAATGTTTGACTTTTTTGTAGAAAGGGAAACCTAACGAATTCTTTTAAGGAGGTTTTGTTAATTGTTATGGTTAACTATTATAATGCATACTTAAATTACAGTGAAGATGTCTAAAATTGTCAGGGGAAATGATTAAAAACAATGAAAATCATATGATATGCATTGAAATAGTCAAACCATGTGAAAACAGTGGAATGGTCCTTTAAAATGTGGAGCTAAAAGCTCTTTTCACAGACAGATTATGTGTTTTAAGGTGTATTTTTCTTTTAATTGTGGTGAAATTAATAAAAAATTGAAGGTGTTGTCTATAAAACTGGAGACCAGATAAACCTTTTATGAGCCTCACATAGAAGCATCAGTGAAGAGCAGCTTCATGAGACCCGAGGTACGGTGACGTGGTTCGTTCGGGGAAAACAAAACAAAAGTTTCATCAGCGGATCGATGAATATTTGATCAGCACTTACCTGGTTTGTATTGATCGCTGGGTTTTAAGAGGCTCTTTGGTCGTGCTTCCTCCTCAGGATGGCAGTCTGCAGTGCCCCTCGTGTAAGACAATCTACGGAGAGAAGACCGGCACTCAGCCCAAAGGCAAGATGGAAATTTACAGCATCGCCCAGTCGCTGCCAGGACACCCGGACTGTGGCACCATCCAGATCATCTACAGCATCCCACCTGGCATACAGGTACATCTGCTCTCAGACCAACAAAACAGGTGTTTCCTTTGTGTCGACTCATGTTCGGGTCTTTGGAAGATGGAGGCTGAACGTAAGAGGTGACTGGAGGAGAAACTGCAGTCTAGACTGAAGTTCATTTCGAGTTTTCAAACTAAGTTTTGAACAGATTGATGTTGAGGCTCAGCTGGGGGAGAGCAGCCTCCTCTGTGTGTGTGTTCACAGTCGCAGCCTCCTTTGTTACAGTCTTTTGGGAAAACCTTAATTTCTTTGTGTCCCGCTGTAATTACGAGTGCAGACAAATTACAGCAAGAGTTAGAAGAACATGAATCTGATTTGTATCGAGCTGTTGGTCTACTATTAATCTCCCAACATGTTATTAGATCATTTTATTGTTCCAACTAATCTCCACTATTAAACTTTATACGTTTCCATTCATCAGGGCCCGGAGCATCCGAACCCGGGGCAGCCGTACACCTGCAGAGGCTTCCCTCGCTTCTGTTTTCTACCAGACAACGACAAGGGCAGGAAGGTAAGAAAGCAACACCTTTATGTCTCACAGCCTGAGCTGAACTGACACTGCAGACGCCTGATCTCAGATCTGTGCGTCTGAGACTGTTCCTGCTGTGCATGAATGAAACACCGCACTGTGACGTGATGAAGCAGGTTTAAGCATCAACTTCAGTTTCAGATTTATGGCTCCAGGTCGTAGCTGTACATCGACTCTGCTCAGCTGTGATGATCTTCGATGGGTCATTCAAGACCTGATGACAGAGTTTTCCTGACCGCTGATGCTTCTGCTCGGTGGTCAGGAAATTGCAAATGCACACAAACAAAGCAGCACAAAAACACTTTGGACTCAGATGCTGATGATGATGATCAAGCAATGTAACTTATTTTTGCCTCTGCTACATGCACGTTACTGTACAACTCTCTATTTGTGCACAACAGAACCGAGAACTTTTTGTTAGAAACTCTTCTGATCTACCACAGTTACATACAATCAGTAGTTCAGTGGCAGCAGAAGCACAGTGGAGCTGCAGAGAACAACGTGCCACATCAGGTGCATACAGCTCAATGCCATTAACACAAGGCTCTGCATAACGCTTCATTGGGATTTCTGCTGTTTCGCTGATTAAATTAAGAACATTTTGTTCTCATTATGAACTTGTGTTGTTTCCACGGTGTGTTAGGAGCTGCTGGCGAAGGCAGCCGCTCACTTCAGTCTCTCAAAATAATCTCAGATATTATTCACTGATGGAAAATTGGATTAAATGATTCCAGTTGTAGTTTGTCTGTGCTGTGGCTCAGACTCGCCTCCATCTTCAGAGTCCCTGGTGTGATTTTACCCCGGGCGACACGGGTTTAAGATGGGACACACAGTTTGTTTGTTTTGTCAGACCAAAACTCAAAAACCCAAAGTTTTTCAGTTTACTGTTTTAAAGGATGAAAAGAACAACAGATTCGTATGTGAGGAGCTGCAAACAGAAAGTTTTATTTAAACAACTCAGCAGTTCCCTGTTTCAGCTCTGATGTGAAAGGTTTTCTGGGTAATGCTTCACTCCGTCTCTTCCTCAAACAGGTGCTGGAGCTGCTGAAGGTGGCGTGGATGCGTCGCCTGATTTTCACAGTGGGAACGTCGAGCACCACCGGCGAGCCCGACACGGTGGTGTGGAACGGCATCCACCACAAAACAGAGATGATGTCCAACCTGTCGGGCCACGGCTACCCCGACCCCAACTACCTGGACAATGTTCTGTCTGAGCTGGCCTCTCAGGGCGTGACGGAGGACTGCCTCAAACCTCTGGGAGGCGGCGGCGGCGGCGTCGGTGGCAGCAGCAGCTAGGCCACAGCTCTTAGGGTCACACACACACACACACACACACACACACACACTTCCTCTCACTGCTGACCACCGAGTTCACCCTTCAGAATCCGCCTCTGTGGCCCAGCGGACCTCCTGCAACCTCTGTTCGTTGTAAAAAAAAAAACAAAAAACGTCAGCATCTGTCCAAATCTCATGGAGTGAGCGAAGCGGGAGGAGAGAGCGGAGTTCGCGGTGACGGAGCTTCTTTCCGGGAGAAAAATGCAAAAAGTGGAGTGCTTGCTGAAAATAGTTCAAACTCCACTCAGTTTCTGCTCATCACATTTTCCAGGAGACAGAACTCAGAGAGGAAAAAAACAGAGCTCCTCCTCCTCTGAGCCTCTTTTATCAAACCTCCACATGCTGGAGATTTTTGCTTTTGGTTTGTTTTTGTTTTTGGTTTTTTTGTTTTTTTCCATCAAGAGCCTCATCTGTATCCCCCGTGTCCGGCTCCCACCAGAATGGCAGCTTACATTCGGGATAAAAAAAAAAAAAAATCTCATTAAGCACTTTAGTTCTGACTGTGCGTTCAGCTGACGAGACGCGTGATTTCCTGGTAAAAAGGGCAGTAAACTGGTTTTCAGACTGGGGGGGTTATGCAATGAAAGTGTTTCTGCTGAAAAAAAAAAACTTTGTGTTTAGCACAAAGACACACTGACACTTCAAGTAGCAAAGTGAGTATATATTAGCCTATTTGATGAGAAGAGGCAATACTTATCTGGTGTAAATAATAAAAAAAAAAAATCGTGAATGAAACAAACATATTGTACAAAAAAAACAAAAAAGTTGTGTCCACAAATGTCAGCTGAGGAAAATAAAATCGTGTATTTTTTAACATTTAAAACTCATCCAATGTGATTTTCTGTTACATTTTGTCCCTTAACCTGAATTGATTCGCAGATTTCTGATGCACTCACGTTTTGGTTTTTATTATTATTATTTTATTTTTTTTCATGTTTTGACTTTGCATTGAAGTCTGTGTCGCCATGTATGTGAGAAGGGATGAGGTTTTTCATCGTAAACAGCTCGAAGACCTCAATCTTTTTGTCCAAACAGATGGGAAACATCACCGAAACAAACAAACTAACAAAAAAAAAAGAAAACAACCCTGGTTAGAAACATTTTTTCAGTGTGACAATCAAGGTCATTGAACTCGTCTTGATTAAACAAGACACCTGAAGCAGCGGTGAGCATCTGAATGTTCCCACCGGCTGTGAACTCACCTCCTGTATTCACTCACATGCATTAACCTGCTCACAGTACTGCAGTACAGTCGCTGAACTGAGTCTTGACATGTATACAAGCAAAAAATTTAAAAAAAAAAAAAAAAAAGTCTGCAATAAAGAAATAAGGCAAGATGAATCCTGACTCGACTTCTGACTTTATGTTCACGTTTTCATTATGAAGAAAAGGTAAAATAAGTTAAGATATTCCTTTATTAGTCCCACAATGGGGAAATTTGCATTGTTGCAGCAGCAAGTGGACAGTAAAAGACAGAAT
>JAPZDV010000006.1:20889039-20905417 GCA_029814665.1 Acanthurus lineatus | reverse complement strand
CAATCAAGTAATTTTGGTGATATTTTCCTTCAGCAACATCATGTTCTTGACATTTGTGGTTCAGAAAGAAATATCTTAAAAACTGCTGGATGGATTTCTATTAGATTGGCTTCAGAGATTTGAGGAAATCTCAGAGTTTAAGGACTGTGGTGCTTTTGGTGATTTGAGGCATTTAGCACTACTATCAAAGTAGAACTGTGCAGGTTTTGCATAAATGGAGAAAGTATTACTTGGTATTGCATCATCAATAAATGTTTAAATTGAACCACTTTGGATTATTTGAGGAGTGGAGATGCAAAGAATTTTCTTTGGAGAGGTAAATGAGTCCTAAAACATGGACACGAGTCAGCATTGTTGGATGTCTAGTTCTCTGGCAGTACTTTATGAAATAAAAAAGTTAGTTAGAGTTTTTACATCTTCTTGAAAAAGGATGTTGCAATCAAGTGTCTTAATGTCACTATGGAGGCTGTCAGGGGTGTTAAACTTAACTAAGTAACTAATCCACTCATATCCCTTTACAGCCTTGTTGTATTTACACCTGCACTAATGCAAACCACTTATCATGCACACTTATCAGGTTATAACGTGCACGAGCTGTGCACATTTACCTGGCACTGTAACTTGAATGATCTCCCCATCTGGAGGCTCTGTTTTAATCCTCTTCAAAGGGATGCAATCTCCTGAAGGACCTGCAGGGATCGAACAGTTCATTCTGCATGAGCGCCCATCAGTGTGTGCGAGTGTGTGTGTGTGTGTGTGTGTGTGCTTTATGGCAGCGTTCAACAGATTTAAGTAGGTGATAGAATTTGTTTGAACTGACGAGACTGCAGAACAGGATGGGAAATTTTCTTTGGAGACTTCTAAGCACTGTTAATATCAGTTTCAAACTTAATTTGATACTCGGGGATTTAATTTTTCATCGCCTTGACACCAAAGTATCAGAACAAAAAAGGGTTTTTTTTGATGTAAAAAATTGCACATACCTGCCTCACAGTCAGCCAAAGGACTCACGCATGCACTTGTCGATCTGTGGCATTAAAATCAAACACACTCAGGTGACCAAAGAATCACAAATCTCACTAATTAAGAATAAAACATGAGTCATTTCATAGTTGGACGACGACCAGATGAGCACACAACTGGTTATTTACTATAATAATCAAATGAATGAGATTTGTCTGAGTTTTGCTTCATTAGAAAAATCAAGTGAACTGAGCATCAACAGGCTACAGAAGACTTCAGGTGATCTGCACACGATTTCCTAAAAACACAATTTTGCCTGTTGATTTACTGTTTCCTCTCCCATCACATGCAAACTAAAGCGTTTTTTACAGAGAAAAATGAAGAATAAATTACAAAAAAAGCCTTCAGAATGAGAGCACATCAACATCTGAGTTAAAGGACGATGCATAAATAAGCAGCTGGTTTTATAGCGGAAATGTAAATCTAAATTCTATACTGCAGTGTGTTTACACCATTTAATGGAGTCCACATTATGGGCAACGCCAGCTATAAATATACTCGATTTTGGCTGCATGTCAGAATCTCAGATTCCCTCATTAGAAAAAGAGTCTGCGGGGCGATGCTGAGCCTCTGTGTGGGCTGCGCTCTGACCTGCTGCTGTGGGGGTTGCTGACCAGCTCGGCTGTGGTGGGCGGGATGCTCAGGTTGTCGGGGAAGCTGTCCTCAGGCGTCGAGCCCAGGTCGTGTTTGCCCTCCTCCCTTGCAATCTTGCCAGCAGCTTTAACAAACAAGAAAGCCAAAGATAAACAAATACTGCATCCCATTAGCAGGGAACATCTGGGGGGCATAAATTTCTAAATGAAGACCTGACAGAGCCGTTCTCTGTTCGCCAGTTACTGTAATTAATTGTAAAGATCCTAACAAACATTGTTGGGCTAAATGCCCGATTCAAGTTCAACGCAGAGCAAACATGGACTCCTTCCAGAATAATTACACTTTGCAAAAAAGTTCCCTTTGAAAACACACAGATCACTTTTCATTTTAATGAAAATGCTGAGTGCACTTGTGCAATGAGCCAAATTAACCATGATTTCCCAATATTTTCTCAAAGTCAGAGAGTTACAGTTTTTGCCAACCAATCAACTAGAACAAAACAAACAACTGTGATTTCATAATCAGCTGGTAGTTTATTGGATCAATCAAAGTTCAGGATTTTTTAATCCAGAAGCACTGCAGTAATTCCTGCTGTCATGACCATAAACTTTGAAGTTTTATGGCCCCTTGCGGGCAGGTCCTGCCACTCAGCGGCCATCTTGGTAAAACCTCCCACAGTTATTTTGGCTGACAGGACCAGGCCTCAATCCAAATCGATCTTAAAGGCAATTTATAAAAATTTCAGACGATGTCAGAGTTTTCATCTTTGGTCACTCGGTCTCTAAATCAGCCATTTGTGGATGGTTTCATGGTCCAATGTTGCATCAGAACTGCCAGCTTTTTTTTCAAAGACAGCCCAAAGCGCAATGTCCACCCCGTTTATATTAATGAGAGGAGGCTTAATGCTGACAACATCTCTCAGACACTGTTTCAGTCAATTAAATTAACATATTTACCATTAAACAGAGGGTTTATTGCAGGATTTTGTGTACCTGATAAACTGGCATCTGAGGGATACCACCTGTCACAAAGACACTGGTCAGTGTTGTAGAGGATCATTAGGTTAATAAGCTTGAGTTTATAATCAAGTTTAAGTTTTTTCTTTACAGATTGTGCATCAGCTACTTATGATGGATTATCCTGTCAAGTTATAAAGGCTTAACTTTCAGTTCAGAGAAGGTATGTAAACTATTCTGACAAATTGAAATTCTCCTCGTGCTGCCGCCATTTTTCCAAACATATTTTCTGCAAAACGACTGGCAAGTTATCAGGCAGACACATTGATGCTGGCGTGCAAAGTCATAAAGAGGCAGATCAGCAGTGTTTCATTAATGAGGACAAATCACAACTCATGTGCAAGTGAAAATGGAATTAAAACACACTTACCAGTGAAAATCCTTTCATCAAACATTCTGGAGCACAAAAAGAAAAAAAGAGGCCGTTAGTCAGCGAGTTCAGAGAGTGTTTCTGCAAACATTGTACATGTGGAGGAACACATCATTAACAGCTCTTTAAACAATCGGTCTCAGTCAAACAATCAAGTAATTGAGCCATTACAGACTTATCACCGAATCCCTCCGGCTAAAAATAACCGTGTGGATGTGAACTGTACTTCTGGATTGCTTCCTCGTCTTCTGGCACGAGCTTCTGCTCCGTCTGCCACCCAGACATTCCTCTCCTGCTGTGATCATAATGAATCTTTACGCACGACCGTCTCCGACTTTTGTTCATTTTCATCTATTTCTGAGAGTTTCAGAGAGGAAGATTGAATTCCTGACACTTCTAGCCTGGTCACCAAGGCCACAGTTTACAGCTACTTTCATCTATAATTACTTCACTGAGCGACTCATTAAAGCCAGATGACCTATTTTTTACATTGAGGTCATCGCAGCAGTTTACAGCTGTGACACAACGCTCATAGCAGTAGAAAATAACAGTCTTAAGTTTGGTTTGAGGAAGGAAAAAGAGTTATTACACCTATAAATTTAAAACACTCTTAATAAGATTTTTTTATTAACCAAAAGAAGCTAACTTTTATCCATTTGCATACAATTTTGAAACTGAACTGAACTCATAACACTGAAATTAAAACAGGTTGGTATTACATGTGATATCATCTGGGCATAATTAGTGTCAAGGCTGCAGCTCTAAATGAGAGCGAGTCTTCGGTCGTAGTTAAAGCAGCCTAGCATTAGAATTAACAACCAGTTAGTTTAAAAAATTAAACGTAGTCTGTCAACAGAGAACACGGCATACAAAGAACATCAGGGCCCACATCTGGAACATCTCTCAATGACAATGGAAATGTGATGGAATTCTGAATTAATCACATTTTCAATCTTTCCCTAATTGTATTAACACTAATGAGCTGCCTGCAGGATTCGTTAAAAGATGTGTTATCTCAAACAAAGCATGGCGGCTCATTTAAATTAGCTTAAACAAATGGATGGGAGAGCAGCCGCAAAATGCTGGCAAGGGAAAGTCATTTGGGAACAGGGATGGAAAACGGTTTACCAGTCGGCGGGACAGGAAGCTAACGTTTAACAGACAGATGGTTTAGGCTGGCTCGCTCGCTGCCTGTTTATTAAAAAATCTTTTCTAAATAAAAGTTTTGGAGGCGATGCTGTTCTGTAGTTTGGTGAAGTGGAGCTTGATGATAATGAAGCAGAAAGTGGATGGAGTATAATCTGTGCTCGGTGACTAATTAGGTCTTAATCAGAAGTGGAAAGCATGCACTGATGTGTTTCCTTAAAGATCCCCTGCAGACATCTATTAAGGCAAACATGCAAATATACTGCTTGTGTCGGGTATTTTGTTCCTGCAAAGAAAGTATAATGTCTACATGAAATTCCTTAAAAAGAAGATCCACCTCATTAAAAGTTCAAAAACAGATGCACATGCACAGTTATGCTCATTTTTTTAAGCTTTAGACACTGTTGATCTCTTACTTACTAAGTCCATTTAAAGTGAATGAGCACTGGAAGCTTCAAGTTTCTACATCACACACATTTGTGTAAGAAGCTAATTGAACCAGGACGCTCGTTGGCCCGCCCCTTTAAATCAGACTCTCAGTGGGGAAGAGAAACTTTCACTTCCTGCAGATGAACGTTAAAACAGCCTCTGTACAAACATCATTCTGCACAATTAAGCTCAGACACTCATCTGTAGGAGCAACGAGATAAACATTTTTTAATGCACGGCAATTTTAAAAACATAGTCTGTGTGTCAAATGCTAGAAATTTATCCCAAAGATTTGTATCTGCCTGAAAAGGTGCTAAACATCATGCTAACTTCTGGCTAAAAACGGCATGTTAAACATAAAGCCTTGCTACCTTTTGACTATGAAGCGGATTCCATGGCGCTCGTCCAGGATGCGTTTGAGCTTGGGAACTCCGTAGGTGCAGGGTCTCTTGAAGGGGATCTGGTCCGGGATGCCGATGATCTCCACGGCCCCGGGGTCGCAGGCTATTTTTCGGTAAGGGACAGGCACCATGTGATCTAGACCCAGGGCCTCAGCTGGAGGATGCAAACAGGAGACTATCAGCTTTTTTTGAAAAATCCATATGATGCTACTGAAAGAACATTACTTAGATATTTACTTTGTTTCTGAGTCATAGAGCTTTATTTAACTCAATGCATTTGTTACTTTGCAAACATGAATTTGCACAAGAAAACAGCATTTAGAGGGACACAAACCCCAAGTTAAGATTCACAGGAGTGTAAGATGATACCAGCTAAACAAAAAATGATACTGTGAGTGAATAATAGTCGATTCTGGGGGCTTATATGAAAATCTATGTGGACATTTTTTTCCTCTTCATTGTAAAAACATCTTGTAAACACACTGTATCCTCTGAATCGGTGCACTGTAGTTGGATGGTTTGCGAGCATCTTCTGAATACTTTGAAACAAGTGCAAACAATGCAAATATTTCACAGGGTGAGTTTGTAATCAGCTGTATTGTTTCTGTGATTGAGCTCGTCTCCAGATGTTTTTTTTGGGAGAAATCGACAGTATGCTGCGCTTACAGACACATGTTTTGTGTATCGCTGAGGAGACGATGATCAAACAAAAGCACTGACCCCAATCCATCACATCCATGGATTCGCTCCGAATCACATCACAGTGCAAGAAGAATTACATGAGGAGGCAGAGGTTGCTTTGTGAATCACCGCCTGCATGTGATTCTGGAGCCCAAACAAAAGCAACGTGCAAACAGCGAGGCATCCTTACCGTATCTGCTGTTGAACAAGATCTGAACACATTCTCTCAGAGTGTTGATGTCTTCTGTTTCCCGGATGAAAGAGTCCCATTTTTCTGAAAGAAACGACTCCTGTCAAAGCTTTGCTTTGATGAAATTGAGACCTGCTTGTTATTATTAAAGTTTACTGGAGCTGAAACATTCAAATGAGCTTAATTTTACTGCAGCGCTAAAGATCTGAAAATAATCTTCAACATCTACTCAGTATCAACTTGGGAAATGAGCACAATCTTCTTATAGGATTGCTTTTGACATCTTAGTAGCTTAGCTCTTAATGGTTAAGGGTTAGTATAGTTTAGCCTTTGTTCAGTAAACAATACTTGGCTACTGTATGAGCCTGCAAATCCAGGCAGAACACAAGAGAAAACAGAGAACCAAGTTAAACAAAATGCACAAATCCTCCTCTGAGAGAGCAGATTTTAGCTTCTATTATTAGTTTAGTGTTAAAAATCTTTCCAGTAAAGGTTTCTGAGAGTAACAGCAACAACCTGTTTTCAATGTTACTTAAACATAAAATGAAAAACTGACATACATTGAAGATTTTCTGTGATTATTGTGGTGCAGAAAAGTTACGCTGAAGCTGAGCGGTTACATCATGTAGGAGTAACACCTTTAATTTAACAATGAAGCTACTTTACGCATTTCGGTTTGTGCAACTAAAATCTCTTACAACTTTATGCATCTCAACTGTTGCTGAGATGCATTTAAAACAAAGCCACCTGCACATACACATCTCCTGTGGGACATGCTGAGTCTTACCTGATTTTTCATGCACTATGGAGAAGAGCAGCCTCTTGGAGATGTGGATGCCAGGTGGGCTCTGACCCTGCTCACAAGGTAGTCTCGTCGTCTCATCTGAAAAGGCGAGACAAATCAAAAACATTTAGTTCAATTAACTTTCTTTTCAGTCAGAAATGTTCACTTAGCATCCACACAATCAATTAGTTCCCCCATCATTCACAAACACTCGACTACATTATGTAATTAACTGCAAAAAATGCAAAAGTTCCAGGGTAAACAATTACACCATTCTGTGTCGGTCATGTTTGCAGTGTTTTCCTTCATTTCAGAGCAATGAATTCTTCTGTGGTTTTCAAATACAGGTGTGTAACTCCACCTGACTCCTTTAGAGATATGCGTGCATGTAGACATAAAAGTAAAAGGCTGCTTTGAAATAAATAATGAGCGGTATAATAATCTGACTTCAAAGCAGCCTGCACATTCACCACTTTCCTCTGAACACTGGAGGCACAGGATGAAGCAGCCACATGCTTCATATTACGATCTTACCTTTCCTCATTATTATAATCATTACGATAAATGTAATATCAGTCCTGAATTTTACCTCTTTTCACAAAAGCAGACTTTTCAAATGATCCAGAATTAGTAGTGAAAGAGCCAATGCAGTCAAACTTTGGCTGTTGCACAGTTAGTGTTTGTTGTTAATGCTGTGACTGCAACACTGACACAAGTAAAGATCGTATTAGTTTGCAGAATCTCCCTCTCTGAACCTCACATCTCACCATTGTTAGCACAGTCCTTGACAGACGCGCTCTTGTCCGTCCCTGAAGTCCAGTTGCTCGCTCTGTCCTTGCCCAGATTGAGGAGGGACATGGGTTTGAAGTCCAGCTTTCCGTCCGGGTGAGGTTTGGAGGACATGGGCATGCCGTACAGGAAGCTCGACAGGACAGAGTTGCTGGAAGTGGCCGGACTCGATGACGTGACGACCTGGGCGGCGGTCTTCCCTGGACCGTGGCTGCTCGCCGTCATGACGGCGGGGGAAGAGTTGTGATTGACATCAGTGCTGGTCTTGGCTTCTCGTGACAAGTCTTCTGCTGGCCTGCACACACACGCACACACACATTAAAACAAAAGAAAACTCACTGAGAGGGTTACACACATCAGAGTTTGACATCAAGTCTTTTTTTTTTACTTTGAAATTTGCTTAACAGCTTTCAGAAGAATTTTTTCTTAAGTATTGACCTTTCTCTTGTCCTCTTGAACCACTGCAATGCAGATATTCTGTTATATGTTAAATTTTAGCATCGAAACGCTGCAAAACTATCTGTTCTACAAAATTAACTGAACTCCATATTATAAAATCCTGTTTATGCAGGCGGAGGAACATTGTTAAACTCACGCCCACTGTGCCTTTAACTGAGGTGCAGAGGATTATTTATGTATTTATTTCCTCCAGTTTTGACTAAAGCAATTCCCTTTTCTCCTGAATTATTTTACAGGAAGTTCAAAATGCACTGACCAAAACCTCCAACAGGGCTCATGTAGCACTGTTTTGTCTCTGTACCGGCTTTACATTGCATTCAGATTACAGTTCAGGAGTCCTGTGATCGTGTTTGAGCCTTGCATGGTCAGACATCTGCCTACATTTAAGAGCTCCTGCAGCCTTTTATCACCTGTAGCAAGCTGACGTCTTCTCAGTGTTCCTCACTTCAGAATCAAGACAATAGGAGCTTTTTAACTTGTGCTTTTGAATTTTAAGCACATAAACTGCTGCTAATTTTCTCCTACTGCACTCAGGATCTCTGGACTCTTTCCTTTTGTTAGTTTCAGCTTTTTTAAATCTTATTCTTTTTATTTGCTGGCTCGTCTGCCTCTCATGTCTGTCATCTAGCTTTCAATTGCTCTTTTGTCTTAAGCAGCAAACAGAAACAAACTCGAGCGTATCTGTCTTGACAACAGTTACACTGTGTCGCATGTATTTTCAGACTGTGCGTGTTCAACTTTATTATACAGTTGTTGAGACAGGAAACCACCAATTTGTTGTGGGCAGAGGCATGTGACAGTTGTTATAAATGGAGCAAACAGAGAGAACAGCTGTTACGCTCCGAACACAGTCACATAAACTGAAACTGAATAAATTTAATGTTTCAGTGGAGGCAGAGTTTTTGTTGTGTTCTTGGAAGCCGGAAGGTCAGCAAATTAAACTCTTATGCAGCGTTCACTTTGTATTTGTGAGCTCGATCTCGTGAGACGATCTGATGACTCCGACCAGCCTGATTTTAGTTTATAATTCTAATCACACCAACTCTCTCCTCTCACACAACATGGTCGGAGTATTCTCGGACTCAACATGCTCAAAGTCCACGATAAACTGTCACCGCATGACAAAGCTCGTTTTAACTCCAGTCCCCAGCTGTCAGCTGCTTGTTACATTCTTATGAGCTGATGGTTGAATCCACCTCCCTGACATTGTTGACTTAACCTAAGTCCAACAACAGCTACCAGTCGCTAAGCTTTAAGCTTTGTTCAGAATGACATCAGCGCTGCAGGGAAAATATGCTTATTCACTTTCAAGTTGAACCTGACTCAACTTTTGTTTTAGCACAGTATAATTTAACAGAGTGAACAGCAGAGAGGCGACAGGAAAAAGAGGCCATCAAGACACTCGTAGATAACTTCGTAATATAAAAGCCTTATTTCTACTCTTTCATATCTAATCATCTTAATGGAAGATAAAATTGTCGCAATGATAACTTTCCCAAGTTATAAAAAATCCTGCCTCGGAGTCTTTTAAACAACTGTGCAGAGTTTTGGCATCTGATATGACTTCATGGATCATATTTTGTTGTCTCAGCAGTGCCTGAAAAAACACTAACACTGGCCACTGCATTTTTGTAAAGCAGGACTGTTTCAGTCTGAATGTCCACAAACACTCAGAGTTATGTTGTCTGTTAGAGTCATTAACTTTAAGGAGAAAACATGCACACATGGCCTGATGGGTAACTGGCTCTATGGACAACACAGGTGACACAGACAAACACATAAGAAGGTATATATTTATATATAAACACACATATTTTTATGATTCGTGCCAAATTTCCTTTGGAAATTTGGATCCTGAGTGAGACGCATCAAATCAGGCTTCTGTGGAGTTACTCAGCCTCAGCGATGCTGTCCAGACTTGGCAGTATTTTCCCATAATGCATATTATTACCAGCTCCCTGCAATTGATGTTATTAAATCTTAACAATTTTTGTTTCAAGGCAAATCTGCTCTGGAAAAGGCCACCGTGTAACATGAGAAAGTGTTTTTCCACAGCTGAATTAAAAACCCATCTATCCCTCACTAATAAACTACAGCCTCGCTGCTACCAACGACCAGCTCCAACCAACCCAAGACAGCCATGTGCCTCACGCCACACACAAGTATGTATCTCTGCAAAGCATTAGAGGCTGAGCTAAAAGGCCAGACTCTCCTTTGTTCCATTTTACAGTGATCAGATGTGAAACAGCTGTTTTTTTGTTTTATCTGATACGATCTGTTCTTCCAAAAAGCAGCAGCAGATTCAAGAACAACAAACAACAGACTTTCACTTTAGCAGACTCACCTTTTCACCGTGAACTGGATGCGGTGGCTCTGCTCCAGGATCTTCATCAGGGTCTTGGTGTCGTACTCGGAGGGCTTCTTCAGTGAGACCCCCTCTGGTAAACCATGAGCCACCACACAGCTGGGGTCCTTCTGGATCCACTCATAAGGCACAGGGACCAGGCTGCTCTTTCCCAAAGCCTCACCTGCACACAGCAGGAGGCAGCGTGAGAACTTTGAAGTAAAACTAACACTCACTCACAAAAACTAAGATTAAACTGATTTTGCTCAGATAAATTAACAAATATAACTGAGTGAGGGAAATGTACAGCTTTTTTATTTAGATTTGCAATGTATTTTTTCAATATAAGTAATATTGAGACTCGTCAGAGTGAGAATTAAATATAAAAAGTTGAGTTTTATGACATAAAAAGAAGGACAAGATGTCGAAGAAAACATGAGAAAACACATTGCATTTGCTGCCTGCTTACTGTAAAGCACAGTGAAGACTTCCTCCACCATCTTCCTCAGCACAAAGATGTTGGACTGAGCATCTGATGGAGCTCTTGGTTTCCCATGATCGCTGTCTTTACTCAGTTTGCTGAGATCGCCGTCCTGGTCTTTGGTATGGGCGTTTGATGTTGTCAAATTTTGCAGACATGGCACCCCTAAAGTAGAATAATAAAAGTCAATTATTGCAAATTCCAGGAACATTAAAAACTACATGAGCACAAGAACATTTAAGCTGCTTGTAGGTCCAAATAAACTGCAACATGAATCTGGAGAAAGTGCATTTTGCTTTCCTTACTATTTCTTCCCACAAATCGGGGTCTTGACTTTATCTGTTCTAAAGAAATAAAAAATGGCTCTCGAAAGGAAATGAGTATGTCACTTTTGAAAAATGATGCCATTTAAAATAAATGACTTGTCTGTCCTAGAATGTGTCTGGATAAATGAGAAGTATCTTCAACAAGGTGATTAACTGGGCAATGTCAAGGCACTCAGCTCAAATCCTCATTTGTTGCAGTGGAAGGCCAAGCACCTAAAAACCTAAACAAATGGTCCATTTCTATTTTTATGTCTGTACTATACAAAGCAAACTGGAGCTTCTGTTCCCTGTAACTGGCTGGAGAAACTCGTTCACCTTGTAGAAGCAGCCTGATCAAATTAAACCACAAAATGGGAGGTCACGACCCCTCAAATTGGTGTTATTAGAGGAGAAACACTGTGGACTCAGAGAGCATCATTTGCTGTTTTTGCCTTTGTGCTCAAGGTCAACAGGTGGGACTTAATGTCTCAACACTGATTTGTGAATTAGGGCTCATTTTACAGATTTGCATACTGGTTTTCTTGTAGTAGACAAAAGCTAAAAGAAAGGGCTTGTTATTGGGTTGAACCAGGATTTTTTTTCTTACAAGGCACAGCAATTAATTTAGCTTCTCTTTTAAAATTGCTGTAAATTCACGGTAGATTATATTCTGAATCTGTACTCAAGTGTTAATGAACTGTCAATATTCTTCATCAGTTTGTTTAATTCTGTTAAGGCTTCTTTAAAGGCATTATAAGCAGCATTTGCTCATTGCAGGGATAACTTTTTTAAGAGTCTACACATTTTACCTCTACATCCTTTTTGTCCTTGATTTTAACCTCAGTAGCATTTACTTAACCCACTGTCTGACATGCTTACTTTTTTTTACAGAAATAAAACAACATGAAAAACAAGACGAGTCAGCAGGAAAAACAGTTCTGCTGAATGAGATGTGACGTGATATTTTATCAGTTAAAGGGCAAAATGTTTTAAGCTGTGGCCGCTTTGTTGATGTGATTATTTTAGGACGGTGTAAACTGATATTGAGCATAACTGCAAGCTGCTGCAGTTATTGGAGCTTTTGGCTGAATCTGCATTTCTGCATTTGTGTGATCGCAAAACTTGCAAAATCCTACAGGACCGAGCCTGACACAAGAGCACTTTATCTTACTGCACGCAGCTGTAGCTGTACAGAGAGCGAACAATGTTTTATCAGGACCGACTCACGGAAAACAACTGAGGAGCAGAACTTACGGCAAAACTTGTAGAAGTCTGTTTGAATTTCCCTCCTGGAGTTGAGGAACACTCTGCCCTTCTCTGTGCCGACAGCGATCACACTGTCCTCGTGTATGGTGACACACGCCACCTCAGCGTTGAGCTTAGACATCGCCATGCACTGCAAAACAAGGGCTGATTAACTCACGAGCTCATTAAGAAACAGAGGTTAGGCATATCGACAAGAAATATGAGGTTTATAAATGCAGTGGAGCTTATAACCTCCAGTTATTTTTTCATTAACATGTTTCAGGGTGGATTTAAACTAATTTTCTATAAGCAGTTAATTGTCTTAAAGCCGCTGAGTGAGTCTTCAGAATGAAATGACACTGTGAGAAGCCTGATCTGGGGCGTACCACTGAGTCGAGAGCAGACACCAGGCTGGTGAGGATCTCCTGTCTGGCTGACACCAGAGGGACTTGTGGCTCGCCGCGGGAGTTCGTTCTGATGCCATCACATGCCAGCTTCCTCATCTGAGCCATGCCTCTGCAGGGACCAGATCAACACAGTTCAGGCAGGAAACCACATACAAAACCCACATGTGAGCATGCATACGAGCCGCAGTGATTTGCATTCAAAGCAGTTTCTATTGACAGCCTCTGATTTAAATTTAAGGCAAGCATAAGTTAAAGCACTGATCTGCCTTTTTCTCACCTACAAAGTGAATTTCATAAAAGTCAGCCATGCCAAAACCTCTGTGAGGGCACAGCGCCGCTTTGGGCTAACAACTAATGTTTACATGCTCACAATAACATGTTAGCATGCTGACATTTAGTAGGTTATATCTAAATTCACTATCCTGGCTTAGCAAATTATTTGCTTTTTCTATGTTTGCTGAGAGTTATTATTGGTTTTGCAGGTATACATAAATAAAATGATTATACAAGGCAGGAAAACATATGCTAAAAGACAGAGAACAGACTGGAGCTTCTGGAGGGACAAACACCTGGAGTCACCCTGGATTTTTCTCTGATCAGGAGTGTTTACCAGCTACAAAAGAGCTCAGAGTTTATTTCTTAACTTTTGGGGATTAAAAAGTGGATTTATCTTCACTTCAACCTGTCTGCAGCAGTGAGCCGTGGAGGTACAAAGCTGTAGTGTAATTAGTTTCTCTTCGTTGACTACTTGAGGAGAAACATACTTTATTTCACGAACACACAAAAAGGAGTAGAGGAAAAGAAATGAGACCGGATAGAAATAACAGAAAGACTCACAGTGCTAAGTTCTGAGCTTTAAAAAAAGCACATGAAGACAAACACACCATCGATGCCTACTGGCATACTGGCATACTCGCTAGCTTACAGCTAATGTTCTTTATCTGGATGTTTGAAGTGAATAACAATAAATGATCCATTCAAGTAACACACTGGCGATGACATGAAAACATACGAAAGCAATCAGAGTTTTATTAGACCATAATCAAAGCTTTGCATGATAAAAAATAAGATGCTAAAGTCTTTGGTCAGTGTGTCATGCAGTGAAGTGGGTGTGTTGTGTAGGGGGACAGCATCTGGCTGGTCACTAAGTTTTTACAGAGTCCTGCCCTCACACCCTGTGTGCTGTAATTGGCTGGGGGCTACACACCCACTTTTCAGAGGTTGTTGCCCAAAAATGTCCCAAACTTAGAGAAACACAGGAAGGGGACAGGCTGCAGATACAGACACTAACAAACTTCTGCTGGGTCACAAGGAATGCTAGATAAGGATTATTTTTTATGATTCAACACATTGCTTTTCAGAAAATTCTAGTTATTCAGCTTTAAACTTTCCACAGTCACACCACCACTGTCTAAGATCATGACACATTTTTTAAATAAACTTCCTGTAAAAAGCTGAGATAACAAGATGGCCGATGTGAATGAAAGTAAAGTGTCAAACAGATAGGAACTGTTAAAAAAAAAAAAACAACAAAAAAACAAAACTGCTCGGCTAAAGCCAGGCACTATGTTCTCATGGCAACTGAAACCCGTCTCCTTGGAAACTAATCTCGGGGCATTTGAACAATGCAGCTCTGGCCTTTAATCTCTCCAGACACTGGGAACCATTATACTAGCCTCTGGCAAGCCCAAACCACTGACTCAATAGAGAGAGGACAGAGAGGTGGAGAGAGAGAGAGAGAGAGAGGGGGAGATAGGCAGAGGCAGAGAGAGAATGAGGAGGGTGGGTGTGGTGGGGTTCAGCTGCACCAGTTTGAACGTGCCAAGTCTATTGGCCATCTAAATCTGCCTCCCCTGAGGCCACAGCAAACATTAGCCCCATCCTAAATTATTGCAGCCTCAAAATAGATGGCCTCTTTCCCTCACATATTCAAAAGGTAAAAGGCAGGCATCGAGGAGGAGGAGGAGGAGGAGGAGAAAAGGTGGGGATAAAACACAGGCGTTAGGATGAGCAACGTTTTGCTTTGCAAGAGCAAATTTTAGCATCATGACACAGTCCTGTTATGGCTGTAAGTTAATCTTGAACGGTCAAATATGCAACAGCATTAATAAATAAACCAGCTCACTTTAGTAGAAAACCAGAAATAATCAGAAACACAAGATACTTTGACGCAAAGGCGATGTTTGTTCTTCTGATAGTCTGTTTATGTGCAAACACTTTTTTACTGTGATTTCATCTCAAGAGTCACTTTGACAAAAGCTCACTTTATTCTCCTTGTTCCTCCCTGATCCTTGTTAGCAGGAGCTGCAGATTTTTTTTTAGCTTGTTTGACATCTTTGACCTAAAGGATGATTAGTAGAAAACCAATAGACTAGAGACAGCTTCAACCCCTTTATTCATGTCATTTTATGATGTATGCATCATGCAGGTTTATTCCTGCATCTTAAAATCCTGGGCAAACTGCCTGGATGTCATTTGGGGAGTAAGTGAATTTACATTTCCTCAGAAACTGCATAAAACTTGTTTAGGAAAACCAAAAAAAGATGGCAATGCAATAAAGCTTTTTACTGACAGAGGGATACTTAGGCCACAAATTCAAATAATGTCCATATCTGTAAGGGTCAGACAAGGTGACCAGGAAAGTTTTTTTTTTTTGGCTTTCAATGATAGTAACAGATGAAAGGAGATAAGAAAGGCAGGATAGAAAGAGAGGATGACCTGCAAAAACAAGGCCAAAGTTACAATCAGTGTTGTAAGAAACGGTATATGCTCAGCTTGATGTGCTACCATGCACAGGGACTAAAAAGTCCTTATGTTCAAATAAAATAAATGCAATTAAATGTAACGTAAAACAAAGTTTCTTGGTGAATCATTCAGGAAACACTGCAGCCTCACACACAGACATCACGCTGCTTCTCGTGCCCCACTTACTTGTGGTGATGGTGATACGGTTGAATCTGACTGCAGGGACTTCACCAAGTTTACCACAGTGGGTAAATATACTGAATTGCTACTCTTCCTCATAAATTCATCATATTTTTTCTTGGCATCGTGTTTGTGGCTTGAGGTCAGCGTGTTGTTTCTTGTCAGTGTTTTTTAACCAGTGGCCTGGGTCAGTACGCTTTAGCCATGCTGAGCCAAACCATGATGAAGGATTGGCTCGAGCGCTGTATCATAAAAGTCACCAGATTGGCTCGAGAATGTGTAATCATACACAAGTGACGAGAGACATGGGCATTTTAAGTGTCACAACATAATCCTCAGCAGTGCTGGTTTTCTGGCTACAAGCAGTTATGGTTTTTGGGTCTATACATGTACTGGATTTGCTTTAAAACATGTTAGATAAGCCATAAAAATGGTTTTACAGGATATTATAAAATTTTTACTATATTTATATGTACTTAAAACATACTGCACACCTACACAAGTGCTCTGAAGTATTATGACTAATCAGCTCAGGTTAAATATGAGCAGAGAAAAGGTGAAAATCAGGTGAGATTTACAAACTTTTTGAACCAAATAAATGGCAGTAAAAGCACAGCTATCTATCAGCTATTGTGAGAAGGTTGGAGGTGATGGTGTGGTTGGCTTTACAGATAATCTGAGAAGCTTTTGACAACTCTTAGCGTGATGGACATTGTTTTTTGGAGCAGATCCCCGTTTTGTTAATATCTTTTGCACGTGAACGTGTGACCTGCAGCTTGTGCAAGAGCA
>JAPZDV010000006.1:20861548-20876727 GCA_029814665.1 Acanthurus lineatus | reverse complement strand
TAACATGTTCACTTTTTGAATGGGTTTTGTTGTATTTATGCCTGCTGATCCCACTAAAAGCATTTTAAAACTGTAAAACAGAAACTTTGGGAGAAACTGACCCTCTTTTAGCTCAACAACTTATGGATTTGAAGCGTGGACGAGCTGAAACTGAGACTTTTGGAGACATAACACACACACATGCACCCATGTTTGCTTCCTTATTGGGTCTTATCAGATACATATTGTCCTTCCCTGATTGGCCACGCCCCCATCACATGACCCTTGTAAGCTAAAAATCAAAGGACATCAGTCAGAATATGTGTGTGATCTTTGACTTGCAGCTGCTAATTTAACAGGCACACAACATTAAATTTGTCTGATCCATTTTCTGCTGTGCAATTAAATTTTATAACACTCTTGTTTGCACACAGATCTTTTTTGTTTTAAAACATCCGTTTAAAATGAAAATGCATTTGCATGGAAGAAGCTTTATTATCACTGTTATTGTGCGTGAAAAGGCATGAATTCTCTGAAGTGACTCAAACTTTCAGAGCTGAAAATCCTTCAAGAAAAAGACTGGAGAGCTGGGAAAAGGTTGCCGACTGCTCCTGGACATGTTGTGGAAACTGACATTTACCTCCAATCTGGGATTTGAGGGCTTCAACTTGGGACGTGAGAGTCGAGACCTCTTTTTCCCTTTTCAACAACTTCTCCATTGTTTCTGAAAAAAAACGAAACAAAACAACAGAAAGTGTCTCACTTGGAGAATGCAAATGATCAAAAACATGAGCAAACTGATGCAGGATTTTGGACAAATGCAACAAGTTTATCATGTGCATGCTGCAGGTTTACATTAACAGATATACAGACATTAACACCTACTGTCCTATTTTTCTTCAGTCTAATTTGTTTTTTACTGAAAAAACAACCAGCAGAATGTTTTGCATCATCATGCAGAGAAAAAAGAGAAGCTGAAGTATATAAATGGTTTGTTTTATGAAATTTTAAGTAGAATTAAAATAAATAGACGTTGATACCTTCGATATTCTGTTTTAGCTTCATCTTCTCTTCTGAAATTTCATTATCTTCTATCACCTGGAAAAAGGATCAAGTGTTAGAAGAACAGACCTGATTTTAAAGCAGTGACAGCAGGTTTCTGATGTGTCATCACTTCGCCATCATCCACTCACGTTTGCGTCATGTGACGTGTAGCGGTCGGCCTGGATGGCCTGAAGCTGATTTGCCGTCACCCTCAGCTTCTCCTCCAGTTTCTGGATCTCCTCCTGGCTCTCGGCCTGGGCCTTCTGCAGGGCCTGGTAGTCCGTCATCTTCTTCTCTGACAGCTCCAGTCTCTCTCGCAGCTCTCCTGTGCTTTTGTCCTGCTCCATCTGCAGCTTCTCCATCTCCGCCAGCCTCTGCTCCGCCTTCTGTAGCTTATCAGTGGCCTCGTCCAGGGCCTGCTTGTTGCCTTTGGCCTCCACCTCGCTCCTCCATGTCTGGTTGCCCTCAGCCAGCTGGTCTTTGGCGTCCTGAAGACGAGTGCAGAGGTCTTCCCGTTCCTTTGTCAGAATGGCAGCTTCGATCTTGTGTTTGGCCTTGAGGTTCTCGATCTCGAGCTGATGCTCCATCTTCAGGCCCTCCAGAGTGGCTCTCAGCTCCTGGGCGTCCTGCTCTTGGCCTTCTGGAGCAGCACGATCACTGCTCAAAGTGGCCTTCAGCTCCTCCAAGGAGCGCTGGTGGTCACTCACTAAAGTGTCGAATTTATCCTGCAGACAGATGAGAAAAACATCAGATTGTTCTGGTTTCACATTTAAATAAATATATTGAAATCTCAGCTCTTTATCTTGTTATTCTTGTTTCGTTTTCATTGATCTCAACATTTCAACAAATTTACTTTTTCCACTTTGCTATGAGCAAATTTTTAACATACTGCTTTCTGTGTTTAAAATCTCTCAACAGTTCAGCATAAATCATTTTGTGACAAAACTCCACTGCAGTGATTTATGTTTTTACTAAAGTTTTGGTTAAACAGAGTCAGCTGAATACCTTCCAGGTGTCCATCACCTCCATGTTTTCCTTGGTGGCCTGCTGCAGTTTCTGCTTCATCTCACTGATCTCATGGTTCTTATTATCCACCAGAGTTTTCAGCGAGTCAACCTCATGCTGGCTCGCCGCTAACGCCGTCTCGTACTTCTCTTTCAGCTCGCTGCTCTCCTTGTAGTGCTCGCGGCCCGCCGACACAAGCTGCTCTCGCAGGAGGAGGGTCTCCGGCTGAGAGTCGGACCCCGGGGCAGCAGCAGCATCACCGTCGCTGACCTGCTGTGAGCTCCTGTCAGATCCTCTGAGTTGAGCCTGGAGGTTGTCGATCTCAGTCCTCCGTTTGCTGAGCTCCTCCTCCAGCTGCACGATGCGACTCTGCTCTTCGACCGTGGTTTGCTGATGAGAGAGGAAGAACGTCAGTCACCTCTGCTGAGAGGTTCCTCTGATGAAAACCACAGCAGAAAGGTGTCAGTGACGTTGTGACTGTGTGAGTCCTGCAACAGAACCAAGTCATTCCAAAGAAAAAGGTGACTCTGACTTTAAAAAGCAGAAATCAGAACTCAGGGAAAAACAGAGGTGAAACCCCAGAAGGTCCTTGCAAGGATTAGAGGCTGTCAAGTGCATTCCAGTGAAAATACGGTGCAAATAAATCATGTTACGTGTGTGTGGACAGTGACAAACTGTGAACATTTCGGCTCCCAGCTGACATTAATGTCAGAGTGCTCGTCAGTCTTTGCACAGATCTTACCAAGAGTGTTAAAATATTCAAGAGGCACAGCGAAATCACCGTCAAACTCTCTACTTTCTGCTGCATCCCTGTATCTCTTTCCTAGCTTCCTCAAAATGTGATCATCTATTATTTCAGAGGAGGAAGATCGAAGAACTGGCACCGCGAGGGGTTTGCATTTCACAAAAGATAAAAACCAACCGTCAGACTTATTTTACGATACTGCTGTCATCTCATTAAAGTCAAATCAGTTTGAACTTCTGTGTTAAAATCATTTCCATCTGAAGTAATAAAAAAAAACTAAAGGAGCCAAAGAATCAATGTGTCACTGTCCAAATGTTTGTGCAGCTCGCAGTGTGTGCAAAGAAGTGGAAGATGAGAGGAGAGCACAGCCATTCTCTGATCATCTAGAAGCAGCCAAGCAAATATAATAAAGCCAACAGAAAACGTCCACACGGTGACACTGCACACACACATACACACACACACTCGCAACCAGTGAAAACAAAAAAAGAGATCAGGGAAGAAGATCTGCCGCACGGTGCACAGATGTTAATTTCAAAAAAATCTGAGAAACAATCTACGAGACGTCAGAGTCGCTAGTGGATTCATATCAAAGAGGTTGTGTGAAGAGCGTTCAGATTACAGCACCACACACAGGAAGGAGTGAAGGAGTGAGAGAAGGAGTCTATGCAAGGTTAATGTCCTCGGCAGCATCTGAAGTCGATTTGAAGTCAAGAATTGAGATAGCTCAGCAGCGGATCAAAGCCAAAACAAGATCAAATCTTTTTTTTTCACCTTGGTTCTCTTACCCAACCTCAAGGATGCTGCATCATGAGTGCATCTCCCCTGTTGGCAGAAGCAGACCCTTACTGCATACACGAATCCAGGGCTTTCAAAGTGTTTTGTTATGTTTTTTGACGCCTAAAAAATTAAAAAGTGCCAACTTGTACGATTTGATTTGTGAGACTGTGGTTTATTATTGAGGAGGCAGCTCCCTCTGAAGCGCGGCGCTGCATGTCAGAGTCGTGTAAATGACGCCCTTTGCTGCACTCAGACGCTGTTTTTTAAATGGGCATTAACGCATCGATTTGTCTTGAAACATGAATCTAAAGATCATTCAGGAATCCAATTAACAGTTTTAATAATTTCTCATGAGTTACTAATAACATTACAGCACAAAAAACCAGCGTGGAGCTTGGAAAAAAGATTCATCCACTGTGATCTGAAGAGCTAAAAATAAAAAGGGAGTGATTCCAGACATCGTGCCCTGGCATCCCAAAGTGCAGCTGGCAACTGATCTGAGAGCGAACCTCTGCAGAAAAAAAAGATGAATCACAATTTAAAAGAAAATAAAAAACCAGTTGCAGAAACAGAAGACGTGTGAAAAGCCGGAGCAGCTGATGTTGTTTCCAAACAGAGGCGAATGAGTCAGAGGAAGCTGTGGATCGACAGCGTGGAGCGTCAACAGAGACGGCAGGTTCGGTCTCTTTTTCAGTTACTTTTTGTATGAATTATTCACCTGAGAGAGTCGGACTTTTTTTAAGTAACTCGAGTCACAAAGTCAGCCAGAGTTTGGTGGATCGGCAGCCGTGGAGGTAGCACACCAGAGACCCGAACCGGGCTCACTTCTGTTTAAGTTCTCCGCTAATCTGATGGGATGAAATAATTTAATCCTGCAGCTCCTTTGCAGTTTCTTGTTATTTGACCAAATGGACCAAATTTTGATCATGAAACAAACGATCTCGGGGGGTTTGTGGCATTCAGAGACATTTATCCTCCCATCTGTAATTGTGAGAGGGGAAATGTTTTTGGGTTCCTGTCGGACTGTAATGGGTTTTGAACACTTTGTAAAATCCGGCTTCATCTCTCAGCACTTTTTCCTTTGTGGGTGAGCGAGCGAGTGATTTCAGCTCGGGGCAGGAAGTGGCCTCTCAGCTGGGCGAGGGGGGCACCGACAGAGTGATTAAGATAACTGAAAACCAACGCAGTGAGAAAACATGTTTGCAAAATAAGAATTTATAATGAAGTCACACAGCAGATTACAGATATGGACGTATCAGGATGGTGTGTGTTGTATCTGGACAAACAGGGATTCAGTTTAAACACCGTGGCATTAAACCACAGAACCTTTCTGGCATTAAAAAAATACGTCTCTGCCAGTAAAAAACGATGAAACGTTGCTGAAATGTTGTCTGTAAAACACATTAGTCTGTGATCAGCGGGAAAAGGAGGGGAAGCTATGCAGGTTTAAAGCCATTTTGTCAGCTTGTTTTGTGTTCACAGGTTTCATATCACACCTTTACCTGCTGGTGCAAACCCAAATACTTGTGTTATATTCTAACTTGAATCTGTGCAGCTTGTTAGTGATGCTACGACCAACAAAGAAGCAAACAGAAGCACACAGGACGGTGGCTTCAGGCAGAGGGCTCGTGCTTATTCCTTTTTTTTTTACCCTCCTCTTCTCTAAGTCTTTCTGAAGCCTCTCTGCTCTCAACTTTTCGAGCAGCAGACTCTGCTCAAGCTGTCGAATGTGGGCATGTTCCAATTTCGTCTGAGTCTACAGGAGGACACAGAGAAAGAAGGACAGGGAGGAAGAGAAGAGTGATAGAGCAGAAGAAGAAGAAGAGAGACTCAAAGGGAAAAACACCCATAATGGTCCGAAGAGAATAACAGTGAACATATGATGAGAAGGGGGAGCTTTGTAAACACCAGACAGCAGCACAGAGGCAGTTTAAACTCTGAAAACAGTGGATCATCTGATGAGGAGAGGCCTCATCCACCTCATCCACCCCATCTTTATCCATCACCGGTCCTGCCCACGAAATTTTATTCACTTTCTATAAGAATTTCATGCATTTTTGAAATATTGTGCTACATAATAAATAAGGCAACAATTGTTTCAGTGTAAAAATCTCTGATCTCGAGTCTTTTGTCTCAATGTTAAAGCTGCTCAAATACATATATGTGTTTCTTTTCGTATCCACTCGAAGGCTAAAAGCAGGAAGAGCCGACAGCAAATTCAAAAAGGGAAAAAATTAGATTTCCTTTGCATTCAGGTGTCTTTTCAGAAGAGCAGATAGACGCTGAACCTTACCTAATGGATTTCATACTTTTCTGCACAGCTTAAAAATGAGCTACAAGTCAAAGCCTCAATGAAGCAGATCGTTTATTCACGGGCTTTTTAAATCCTCACATTTTGCTCGACTGTTGCCCCAAAACATGCTGCTGCCAGTGAAAACTCTCTTTTCATGAAAGATCTGGATTGCTGAGCTAAGCGGGCATTTTAGCGACTGAAGAAGCCGTCAATCAGCTGTTGAGACGTGTTCAAGTTCAAATCATCTCTGAGCTGCTCCTCTGAACGCCTCTCATTGAGTCTTTTTAAAGGGAAAGTTCAACCAAAAATCAAAAAGACATAATTTCCTTTTTACTTGCAGAGCTGTTTATCCATCTAGACAGTTTTGCTTTGAGTTGTACAGTTTTGGAGAGTTTTGTCTTCCCCTTTGTTGAATGTGATGAAACTAAATGAGACTCAGCTGAGATATGAAACATTAGCTAGCCTTGTTAGCTTAGTTAGCTAGCCTCTCGTCCATGAGTACATGCAGACTTTTGTGCAGTGATGCGTTTTAAGGTGTGGTACAGTTGGAAGAAAAGATCCCACATAAAACCGTGGATTATCATGAGTGACCGCCTGATGATTTCTGGAAAGAAACCTTGCTGTTTGGTTTTTTTTAAGTGTGTTTCTTTCGGGTTTTGAGCACCACAAGCTGAGTGCAGAGTGATATGTCCAAAACTCAACAGCTAACACCGAAACAGCCTGGATGGATACGTGACACTACAGGTAAAAGGTAAAACTGTCACT
Source organism: Acanthurus lineatus (assembly GCA_029814665.1). Lineage (NCBI taxonomy): Eukaryota > Metazoa > Chordata > Actinopteri > Acanthuriformes > Acanthuridae > Acanthurus > Acanthurus lineatus. The sequence goes on along the minus strand of JAPZDV010000006.1, from coordinate 20,870,116 downwards.
TTAAAATGTTTAAAAATGATCTAAAGTAAACACTGAGGTGCACAGTGTCATCTTAGATATCATCTTTTCCCATAAACCCCTGTATTAATCCTTCTTATTCCTTCTCAGAGAACATAATTATTAAAGATACACAGGACATTAGTATGTGGAAGCACAGACATCTAATTATCAATGCAGTTTTTGGGTATTAATAATGAATCAATACCTCCAGGTCTCCTTTGGTGATGGATTCCTCCTCCACTCTGAACTGGAGGTCCTCCACCTTCCTGTAAAAAAGACGTGGATGTATAACAGAGATTATGGGCTTCAGTTACAGAGACGATCTGACAAACTCAACAAACTAAAACTCAGCTAATGAAGCAAAGGATCATCATGTTTTAACCTGCTCTGTGTGCAAACTAAGTCACATTCCTGCATGTGTTTTTCCTGACCAGTGTTTCCCAAAGAGTGGGCTGTGACCCCCCTGGTGGGCCACAGAGGTACTGCAGGTAAACCACAGCCTGGGCTGGAGCTAATTCAAACCAAATAGGCTCTACAAGTTTAATATTTAACATGAAATGAACAAATTTGGAATCATAAAGATCTGAGAATGTAATTTTTGTCGAGGCCTGTGAATTTTTCCAGCTATAAAACTGATCAATTACTGACAAAACCTACCTTTTCTCTTCTTCCAGCTGATTGGCCAGTTCCAGTTTATCTTTCTGTGTGCTGGCCAACATGGCTTTGACTTGCTGCAGGGTTCCCTCGTTCTCCGTTACATACTGAGGACAGTTTGAGGAAAAACGTCCGTGAGACACACTGTGCTTCTAACAACAGATTTACTGCAAAGTCTGTAAGATAACTGATCTGTTTGTGACCTCTGTGTTGCTTCTCCTCTCTCTGAGTTCATCCCCTGCTGTGTTTTTCACGTTTCGTACCTGCATGTGCTGCGCCTTGAGGGCGCTCAGCTCCTTCTCCACCTCACAGATGTGGCTGGTGGCCTTGGCCATCTCGGCTCGCTCCAGGTCCCTCTCGGCCAGCAGCTGCTCGATGTGCTGCTGCTTCTCCTTCAGGGCCTCCTGAAGAGCCGTGGTGCCTGAGATCTTACGGGCGTAGCGGGACGACGTCTCCGTCAGCTGAAGATGGAAAAAGGGACAGAAAACATTAAGAAAAAAAGGGTGAAAAGGACGAGATGGAAATGCAAAAGGTGTGAAGGAACAAAGAGCACGTGGGTGGAGATGTTGGAGAAAAGGTTAATGGCAGAAGACATGAAAGGAGAAAAATGATGAGGTGAGAATGAGGACACATGAAGCTGAATTTAAAAAGATGGGACACAATTTAAGCAGCTGCTAACATCTGGATCAACTTTTCTGACATCAACCATTATTTTCTCTGAAATCGTCAAATAATTATTAATGTTCAAAGAGAAAAACAGCTTTTCTGTGATCTCGACACAAGAGGCTTTGCTGTCTTCTGATCTTTGAGCGATATTTTTAATATTTATTATGATTATGAGAAAAAAAAAAACCATCAGCCTGGATCAGTTTCAGTTTCAGGATCAAAAACATGATCATGATGTAACTGTTTTCTGAACCTGACAGATTTATCACTTTCATGTGATACAGATGAATTATTTCATGACTCTGAAAAGCCAAAGCTTGTGATCCATAAGAAAACAAGTCGTTTTACACTTGTATTAATATTTAGTGATTTCACTGTCATGAGATGTAATAAACAATAAAGTAGAAATACAACGGCTCCGTGTGTGAGAAGCTTCCCCATCCTGACAGGACAAAGGTGCTGTGCAAACACTGAAGTGAGCCACTTTAATTTTAATTTTTTTAGGTTATTTTCTAAAATATCAGACCCAAAAAGCTCCAAAAAATAAATATTTCTGTCTTTAAAAAAAACCTGTGGATTATATTCAAAATCCTAAAAGATGCAACACTTCCTCTAACCACTAGAGGGTGCTCTAACACAGGATTCCTGCTCGGTCTATGAGCTCAGTCTTATTCAGTGACTTCAGTTTTTGCTTTTGTACATCACAGTTTTCTTGTAAATCGAAGCAGCTCTTACTGCAGGTCAGTGATGTGTGATTTGATGGATGTTATAAAAACTCTCAACCTTTATTTTCAAAGCTATAAATGCAGAAACTGAGTGACTGACTGAGGTTTTAACATGTATTTGGCATGAGATTCTCATCCCAGAGTTTTTGTATCTGCACATTAGGGGCGACATGAACTGTGGTTTAAAGGCCTGACAGTAAGTTTGCATAGTTTGTGCAGCGTGATCAGCTTGATAATTCAGACTGGCCGTCTGAAACTGCTGCCAACAATTAAGGAAAGTAAAAGGGAGTGTGCTTCCATCCGAGATCTGGCCTGGGACCAGAAGCTTAAATCAATGTGAGATACCCTGATGTCTCATTCATCTGAGTCTGCTGAGGACTTGAGGCTTAAAGACACAGCGAGCTGGAAACGAGCTGCTCGGCTTATAAGCTGCAGGTCTGCAGATTTGCCACCGAGGGACGAAATGCAAAGTCAGTGAATCAGAGCTTCACACGCCAATATGCAAATTATCAACTGCTCAGCAGATAAGGGAGCTTTCACCAACACAATGAACCTTTTCATCATGCAAACTCACACTTTAAACATTTAACTGTAGTCACACACATGTTAGAAAACACATGTTGTGTACAGACCTTTACCCTAAAGAATTAAAAATAAAAGAAAAAAGCTCAAATGTCCTTTATTTTCCCAAAGCTGTTGAATTCGAAAGGCTTTAACTGTTAAAAAAGGAATTCATAATTAATTGAAAGGCATCTTAAAATTCTTTAAAAAGTGCAATAAAATGCATCTTCATGCTTTAAGTATCTGTTATCATGTCCTATTATTTGACATTTGAGGTCACATTTGTTTATTTTCATGTTTGGTCGTTCTTTGAAGGTTTTGCTGCATTTTTTTTTAGTCTAATATTTTATATCGACCTCCAAAGCTTTTAGTTTTTGATCAATATGATGGAATTAAAGTTAACTTACTCACTTATTTAAATGAATCTGCTGATTATACTGTTTTTTAGCTTCTTGTTAAGAGTTAGATGAAAAGATTGATATAAAAAGCTTCTTGTCCGACTCTCTGCAAGACATCAGTCATATTTATCCAAAACTGTCAAACTCTTCCAGAGTCACGCTCTGCATAAAAAGCCCCCCTGCTCTCATTTTGCACTCGATGCAAACTGTCCACGTCTTACCAGACCGGCTCGGCTCGGTCGTCCGCCCACGGAGGAGGCCACCGAGCTGACGGAGCTGATGGAGGAGCTGCTGGGGCTGTGGGCCAGAGAGGAGACCCCCATGGCCACGCGCTTGCTCTTCTTGGCCTTGGCCGGGCTGGTGGAGGGGAAGCCAATCCGGATCACTTTGTGGATCGGAGCAAAGAGGCCAAACTTGGGGAGACACTGGAAGTATCTGCAGGAGGAGATAAAAAGGGATGAAGAGGAGATTTAAGAGGCTGTAAAAAAAATATTAAGATGGTGCTTTTAATACAAAAACTGTTTAAAATAGATTATCTTTGATTATCTTTTGTGGATTAGAAAAGCTTTATTATGTACTCGGGTGACAATAAAGCTCCAACACACTCTATTTTTTAGATATTCTAATGTCTTTTTAAATACAAACTTGTGCAAATTTACTTTGACTCACAAACTGTTTGGGAATTTAATTAAACAAAACTTTAATCCAAGAACAAATCAGCGTAAACAAAGACATGTGTGCTTCTGGATCTGGACTTTCTTCAGGAAAAAAAAAAGATTTTCTTGATGGTTTTAAAGTTAAAGCTGCACTCCAAAATGTCTCATATTTCTTCGATTTTAAACTGTTTTTGTATGAACAGAATGTGAAAAATGTGAGAAAAATGTCCTTGGACTCTTCAAAGTGAGACTGAAAACCACAAAAATGACAAATGTGATAAAAATAATGCGTAAAGAAAAACATCCGACCGCCGGTTCAGACCAGCTCCGTGCTGAAAACGTCATGAACAAACAGCTGAGCAGACGGATCCACAGCGTTCCCATCAAATTCCATTTATGGGAAAGAGCAAAGGAATTTGGCATATATGTGCACATGTGAGTGTGTGTGAGTGTGTGTGAGTGTGTGTGTGTGTGTACCTTGTACCAGCTACTGCACCATCGTTCTTCCCCAGAGGCTCGTCCAGCTCGACCCCGCACCATTCACCCTTAGCGAAGTCCGTCTCTCCCATGTAGCGAATGACTCCCATCTTTGAGCCTCCGACCTGCAAACATGCAGGAAAAAACAGGACAAGTGCATTTTTATGAGTGTGTGAGGGAGAAATAATCACAGCTGGTTGTAATCATAACTATATTTAAACAGCTGCTTTGACATGTGTGTCGTGAAATACACTAAAAGAAGACGTCAAAAAGTCAGATGCAGGTTTTAACTTTACTTTAAAAAACTATTCAGTCTGCATTTTGCATCTCTGACTGGTTTCTTGTCATCGTAGTTATTTTCAAACAGTTTATGTTATTAATCAAATAATCAGAAGTACAGGAAACACACGAACATCCTGAGATCACATGACCACGTTTTTTCTCTTCTAATGACCTGTTTTGTTTCTCTTACGTTAATATGTGAAGTTTTAAAAACTGTTTACTGAAAGCAAACTTATGACAGCCTCCTGACAAAATAAAGAACAAACAAGTTTTTAGTCTGCAGAGTTTCTTTTAGCTGAGTATCGAGTATATAAGTAGTATTTTCAGCCGAGCTTCGTGGAGAAATGTGAGATTCTACTGAGAGGAAAACTCATTTTTCCTTGGTGACATATTTAGGGTGCCACATGGTCACGTCTTACAGGTCTGAGCTTCCAAGTCAGGAACGTTGGTTTCCTGTTGGGAAGATGGTCCAAAACACACACACACACACACACACACACACACACACACACAGAAACACACACAGAAACACACACACACACACACACAGAAACACACACACACACGCACACACACACAGAAACACACACACACACAGAAACACACACATTAATACACACACAGAAACACAAACATGAAAACTGTTTGTCTTGAACTTCTTGAAGTTTGACGAATCGACTGAAGTTCACGGAGACGATAAAGAGACTTCGGAGTTTGAAAGATGAACTTTGAACTCTTTTCACCTGCAGGAGCATCGAACCTTCAAACCAGGTGAGTTTTCACCTTTTCACCTGTCCACCAAACACACTTCAGACCGTCAGCTGCAGATCTGTCTGAGTGTCTCTGATCTATGTGATCTACATCTCTGACACACACTCACAACTTCATCGTGTGTGTGTGTATGTGTGTGTGTGTCACCATGTAAACTCACTGACACTCTGACTGAAACTCTTCAGCATTAACGTGCACAGTCACGTGGTTTCACATCACCGCATCCACAGGGTTAAGATGGAGGCTGTGTGTGTTATGACCTGTTGTCATGGTGACTGACAGGAGCTCCTCTGATTGACCTGTTGTCATGGTGACTGACAGGCGCTCGCTGATGGTCTGTGATTGATGAAATCAGAGGAAGCACGCGCAGACTCTGATCAGCTGACCGGGCCAAACCCCGGGTCAGTGTGTTAAACCTCCACGGTGTAAATAAAGTTTATTTGTCGCTTTTTTAACCAGCAGACCCTCACCACCTTCAAGGGTCAGCATCTCGCTACTTTTGACATGTGAAACACTGTCACGGCGCATGCGCATCTGTCACTTTTTGCTCCCATCCATATGTTTACGTAGAGTTAGCATGCTAGGCTAACAGTCCGTCAGCGGTGTCACTCTTTATTCGCCCTGTGGCGTCTTTGGGAGCACATAAACACCGTGTACACACCTTTAACCTGCAAAGTGCGCGTTTAAACACTGTATTTCCTCGCTCCTGCTGCTTGATATGCTAACGCTGCCAGCTATCTGCTAGCCATGCTAACTAGCCTGCTAGCCGCCGTGTAGGTTCACAATAAACGGTTCCATCATGTCTTTGTATCCGAAAAGCAAACGCTCAAACTGCTCACATCTGCCCGAAACTCCGCTCTAGCCCACTTCCTCCCGGGTCACCCGCGGCCTGCGGGTCGCTAACCCGGGCCAGCCTACCTCCTCCAGCTCGTCTTTGGCGTCCAGCTGAGTGGACACCAGCAGCCGGCCCTGCGGCTTCGCCTTCGCCGGTGCAGGCTCCATCTGCTCCCGCCGCGCCTCGCCGGGCCCCGCGGAGCTGCGAAGGACCGGGACTCCGGGTTGTGGGGGTTATGAAGGCTGGTGCCGGTGTAGGGGGGGTTCTGAGCCCCTGTCGGTGCCGGAGCCTCCGTGTGAGACGCGCTGGTCGGTAACTGTGTGTTTTTCAAACTTCTTCGGGGCAGCTCTCACTCTCAGTCCGACAGACACATAACGGACATCCGCAACGCGTCGACTGCGCGGCGGGAGGGGGCGACGGCCACCCGCCCGCTGACCAATCATTGGGCCGAGAGCCCTGAGTGACGCCAGCGCGGACCAATGACAGGAGAGGAAATCTGGAGCCAATCCCCGGCCTGCTCCGCTGAGGACCGTCAGCATGGAGGCTGTTAGAAACATCCTGATAAATAACAAACACGCAGAAACGGCGCTTTACGTCACTTTCAGGGTTTTAAATTATTTCTGATTATTACGAGAAGCTTCAGTGTCATCAGGTGGAGCTCAGAGCGACAGGAACTGAACAGAACACGAGACATGAAAATACAGAAAAAAGGAAGAATATGAGTATGAGTGTGTTTGGGGGGGGGGGGGTAACACGTGTCTCCAGGTGTGCGGCTGAGCTCAGGTAGATCATGTGTTCATGTGTCCAGGTTAACTTTTCATGCTGATGTCAGAAAGTAAGGCGGTTCTTCTTCTTCTGTGGTGCTGCCAGCCCAGCTAACATCTGACATGCAGACTGTGAGTCCACCAGGTGTCTCCTGATGAGGAGCATCCATCCATCCATCCATCCATCCATCCGTCCGTCCGTCCATCCGTCCGTCCGTCCATCCATCCATCCGTCCATCCATCCGTTCATCCATCCGTCCGTCCATCCATCCATCCATCCATCCATCCATCCATCCATCCGTCCGTCCGTCCTGGAGGTGCTGAGGAGCTCACCTGTCTCTGGACTCTTCCTGCGTCACAGTTTTGTCTTGAACGTTAAAGTTTGACGACTCTTCCTGCTTTGGTCAGAAGAGTCAAAGGAAGCTTTTATTTGCTGCGTCTCCTCCGTCACCTCCTCCATCAGGCTCAGGTGAGTTCAGGGTCTGCAGTCTGTTGCTCCTCACTCATCTTCATACATTTTGTTAAATAAAATGATGCATTCAGGAGCTTAAAGAGTGACGTCACTTCCTGTCTGTGCGAAGCTTCACCTGCCAGTTTCCTCTCAGGTGTTTCTCCTCCAAGAAGTTTGTTTTTGTCTCAACTTTTAACTGAAAGAGCCTCAAATCATTCGAATCGATTGTCTAAACAAATGTCAGTGTTTACAACTTTAATTCACTTTATTTGGGGGGGGGGCAGAATTCACAGAACAGAACTTTTAAAGTAAACTTCCTGTTTTCAAATTAAACTGATTTGACTTCACTTACGGCTCCTCAGGTTAAAAAATTAAACCAGTTTCGTGGAGATGATTCTGTAAACTTGACGTCAGCTGATTTGAGTTCATTTCTAATCAGCAACATATTTTAAGTTTACGGTAATTACTAAAAAACATGTCGTGTCTTTGGTTTGAACGAGTTTTCTCAGGAAACATCTTGGAAACGAGAATAAAATTCTTTATGTGAAGCGTTTACAGCACAGAGACAATAAAATGCAGTTTATTTGTGAGTCTGATGTCACGTTCAGGTTTACAGTCAAACATTCATCTGAGTTTCTGTCAAGTTTTATTGTGGCTGAAAAAAGTCCTGTGACTTCCTGAAGTTCAGACGCCGTCACTTTAAATGATGTCAGAGGTAAATATCCAATCAGAGGGGAGGAGGAGGGCTCTAACGCCAGCTGGCCGTCTCTGTCCGTCCGTCCGTCCTGTTGGAGTCCGTCCCTCCGTCCTCCCCCCCGTCAGTCGGAGTCGCTCTCCCCCAGCAGCCAGTACGTCCTCATGCGTCCCTTCCCCTTCATCTCGATCTCTCCTCGCAGCTGCAGCAGGAAGCAGCCGAACTCCTGCAGAACCTGACGAGTCGCCTCCGACACGTGAACCTTCAGAGCTGCAGACACGAGAGGACACGGCGGCCTGAGACGCGTCGCAAGGAAACGCCAACTCTGAGAGCTGTGGCTAAACAACTGATTTATGAGACTGTTTGTACATTTACAGAGTTTTCTGTGTGTGTGTGTGTGTGTGAGTGTGTGTGTGTGTGTGAGTGTGTGTGTCTGTGTGTGAGTGTGTCTGTGTGTGTGTCTGTGTGTGAGTGTGTCTGTGTGTGTGTCTGTGTGTGAGTGTGTCTGTGTGTGTGTCTGTGTGTGTGTGTTACCCTCTCCATTGGACTCCATGCGTGACGCCGTGTTCACCGTGTCTCCAAACAGGCAGTACCGAGGCATCTTCAGCCCGACCACACCGGCACACACGGGGCC
>JAPZDV010000006.1:20834992-20857259 GCA_029814665.1 Acanthurus lineatus | reverse complement strand
CATCATCGCCTTCCTCAGAGATTTTAGTTGGTGTGGTGGGCTTCAGCGGACAGTCTGGAGACAAAGGAAACAATTATGTATTATGTGCAATGATGCAGAGCGAGTTAGTGTTAAAGTAATTAAAAAAATAGTGTAAAGAAGCGAGGAACATGAACTAAAGCTTTAAAAAGAGAATGATAATTAAGTAAAAAACCCCTCTTATTGTAATGACACTCCCTCAGCTGAAAGCCTCTCCGGTTGGTGGGTCAGGTTGTAACACTGCATACATTGTGAGAACATCCTCATTCACAGTCCAGCAGAATCGCCTTCACACTATTCATCCCATCTGACCGTGTTACGCTGGCAAAAAACAAAAAAAAACAAAAAAACAAAACAAAAAAAAAACCTGCTTGTGTGGCAGCATCCGGCACAACAATTCAGTTTGTGCAAGATTAGGCGTTACTCTAATTCCTCCTGAAAAGTGGGTCAGAGAGACGGTGTGTGTGTGTGTGTGTGTGTGTGTGTGTGATGTGTCGGTGATTAACCTCGCCGTCCATGCAGCCGTCTGATATGGCCTGTTTGACACACAGATGAGCTGAGTCTCAGTTTTTTTTTTCCACAGCAGCCTGTAAACTGAGCAGGGCACCATTAGCACGCGGTCTGCTGCACCGCACTGCCAGTAAAAGTCTGTGTTTATCTGACTGTATATGTGTGTGTGTGAGCATGTGTGTGAGTGTGTGTGTGTGTGTAGGAGTGGTCGGTGCCAGGGCTGTCTCCCCGACACCCTGAGAGAGGGCCTGGGGCTCTGTGGGCCCCAATGGTTGTGCTTTATGCCTCAATTGCTGCCATATGTTGTGATGTGAGACACATTCGGCACGAATGCAAATGGATGAAACTTCAAAGGGGTTTTAACTTGATGATAGTTTGAGGGATTTTTTGGGGGAATGTGCTTCTGCTGGAGGATGTTTATTTCTGGGAAAAAACTGTTGCTGACAATTTAGCCTGAGCCTGAGTGATTATTTTAAAAGATGAAGTGCACCGCTGCAATAAACTGCAGACTTTCAGAGGAGATGTTGTTTTAAAAGTTTGCTCTTCTCCTCATTTGGCACTTTAAAGCGTCACGTAAATCAGCTGACTGAAAGGTATTGACAGTCATAACACGGGAGCTTTCAGGCCCCTCGTTCATCAGTAATGTGTCAAAATGAGAGTCGCTCAGGGGCAAACCGTCAAATAGCATCAACATCATCAGCCGCGGCTTTGACCCATATTGCAGTGTTCTCTGCAGCTGGAAACACAGCTGGATGATGAACTTCACCCAAAGCACCAGAGGTGGAAATGCACCTGAGAAACCGTCCTGCTAACAAGGTCACGGTCGGACATTTTTTGGTTAAAGATTCAGTTCGTTTTTTCATTTTAGTTCAGTCTTTTCTGACCTTTTACAGTTGATTTCTTTACATAGTTTTAATGTACACAGATGCACAAAAGCGCCTGTGTTGCAGGAACAGAGTTATACTGTCCTACAAGTCAGAAGAAGTGGCTGACATTTACTGGGACGCCGCAGTTTACACAAGTTTACACAAGTAACATTATATGATTGTTAAACACTCAATAAATAACAGTCATGTAATATTCTGCTCTGCCACAAGCAGCCGTGATGCTTTCCAAATCCCATAATATGCTCCCTGAGTGTTTTTCAACGTACTAAAGTGGAAACAAACAGTAGCATGTATCTTCCCAGCATGCATCATGTCATTTCCTGAGAGCCTCCTTGTTTATTAAAGGTGTGTAACCATGGCAACCTGCGCCAACAATAAACAGATGAAAAAAAAAATACGTGACACCTGGCAAAGCACAGAGATTCAAGTGTCACTGTAATTACAGCAGACCAGCCCTGCTCGCTGTCCGTCAGTCTGTCTGTCTGTCACAGCGGACACTGCACTGTTATTACTGTCATTACCACACTGCATTATGGGATATTCACGCTGGCGTAGTGTCTAGTGTTTGCATACTGTATTTTTTACCCAAGAAAATTAAAAAAACAACTCACATGTTTTCAGACAAACTAAAAAAAATCTATTTCAAGACTAAAAGTTTGGATGCAGCTCTGGTTTCACTTGGATTTTCTGTTGCTAATAGCAACCACCAATGACACGTTTCCGTGGACGTTACCGCTGAACCGACATCTGCTGACATCACAGCCTGTCTGACGCCTCGTTCGCTCTATTAACTCTGTGCCATTTTTATTTAATTGTCCGAATTCTGAGCGTGAACATATCGTCCATATGTTCCCTCTTAAATTCAAGTGGGACTGAAAAAGAACCATCCATCACATGCACGCTACTTCCTGCTAACAATCCCACAATGCAATGCTCCAGATTTTTTAGATGTAGAAATAATAGTTAAGAACTTGACGGCATGACAATGATAAGTAAGCATCTAAAATCTTAATTTACTGCTGTTAGCTCACATTTTCAGACACGTCCATCGTTACATTCGGCCTTTTGTCTGATCCGTCTGTGTTTTTGAGCCTTGGGATTGTTGATTTGTAGTTCTAAAGTAGTTATTGTTTTTGTAAGAGCTGACCGCTCATCAAGCTGAAGCTGCTGTCTGTCTGTCTGGAGCTTAGTGGCTGTTGAATCACTGCTGGTCATGTATTTACCCTCTTTGCCTTCACTCTTGTCACAGTCAGTCTGTGTTTATGAGAATCAGATTCCTCGTTACTGCGCTTCATATACTTTTACAAAACTTTTTGTTTCAAATCTGATTGTTTTCACAGTTTTCACAGTTGATTCCAGTGTAAACTTCAAATGAAATCCGCTGTGTTCGACATCCACTTGCAGCCGGCTTCGCTCGTTGCATTGAGGGCAGAAGACGTACAATTATTTTTTGTAATGAACACATGCAACATGTGATCCCGGGCCAGCGGACCCGGGGTGGCGTTTAAAACCTGAGCTAACCCATGATTTGGGTTGCTGAGGCAACAGGAGAGCGAGAGTAAAAGGATCCACGGCAGAAGGAAGACTGGAAACACAGTCCTGACTTTCACTATTGTGCTTGGCCACCTCCCACCACCATCTGAATCCCACTATTCATCAGCTCTGCACAATGAAACCTCCACAGCTTCCTCCCTCCTCCTCCTCCTCCTCCTCCTCCACCTCCCCCCAATTATCCCCCATCTCTCTCCACTTTGGTTTCACACACACACACACACCTCTTTCTCTGACCCCTTTAACTCTGTTCATTTATGATCATCTTCCATCATCAGCTTGTTCTTTTTTTTGCTTTGATTCGCTGTGAATCGCTCGTGTTGTCGTCCTCTGCAGTGGTTGTGACAGCTGTTTTGGGCTCAGCAGCACAGAAACCGACAGATGGAGGGGGACGAGCCTCAGTGTTTTTCACTTATGATCAGTTTGTTGCTTTCAAATGTTCTGTGCTTCAAGGTAATATCATTTTACACATTAGGGGGAAAATCCACAAACCAGTGTCTCGTGTTTCATACTTGAGGGAAACAATCGACACATTTAGAAACTTTTCTATGAGCACAAGCAGGTTTTTTTAGTAACGTTATTATCTCTTTAAACTACCACTTTGTCGTTTTAGGTTGAAATATTTCACTAAACCCATTTTTTTACATTCAGAACATTGCTGCATGAATACAAGCCGTGTCATCAAACCTACAATTCATTGTTTATGTTTAAAGGCAAAAAATCCGGCATATTTTGTTACGTGTGTGAGGATTATTTTAGCTTCCAGCTCCTAAATAACAGAGGCATCTGAGGCTTCACATGGACTCACATGGTTTGACAGTTTCCCTGCAGGACAGAGACGAAGGAACTCAGGGGGTTTTTAGCACTGAAGGATCAAAACATCGACATTTCACATCCTTTGACAGTCAGTTACGGTTCAGTCTTCATGGTGACTAGTGCCACCTTGATGTCACTCATTTGTTTATGAATGGCTGCTCTCTCCGTCTTGTATTTTTTGGGTCAAAAGTGACTATATTTAGATAGAAAGGTGGAGCTGAGAAGGATTCACGTTGCTTTGCCTTTATCCTGATCTGACTGAGAACTTGAGGACACACCAGGGTTGAGATTTGTCAATTACAAGGCAGAAACCCTGAGGCATCCCTTTCTTTATCATCTACTTAACTCTAAAAAGACCATATTTTATAATTAGCACTCTCTGTGTCTGCCTAACCTTCATTTTTGCAGTTGGACTCTGCAGTTTTCTCACAAGACATGCCACAGCTTTCTTGACAGAAAGAACAGAAAACTGAATCAGATCAATAACTCCACCATTTTTGGGATAATTTTGTTAAATTGCATTATTAAGAAGGATTACACCGTCCCCTTCATTCAAACATGTAGAATAATAACATTAGTCACTAAGTTTGATGTCTGTGAACCACAAGTTACAAAACTGTTGCCATTGAGCAATGAACAATCAATAATTTCCATTTTAACCAGGTAATCCACCATTTAGACTGAGACGTACAAAAAGACTGAAAGAATGGATCCATTGATGGTTTCAGATGTGATATTAGTCTCCTTTTAAGTCCAATGGGTGTGTCCGGTCATTGTGAACAGTCTGATTCACTGAATGTCAATACTGGACTGTTGCATCAGTGAGATTAAGCAGATTTTTCCCTCATCAGATGAGCACGTGTAATGTAAAAGAGGTCTCTCATAATGGCCCGAAGAGGATTAAAAACCACCTCTGCAGTTACCCTCTGCACTGCAAAGGTGGATTTTACGTCATTCAGCTCATTATGTTTGTTTTACGGCTGCAAATTCTCTGTTTTAGTTCATCCTCACAGCTCATCGCCATCATTTCTAGCTGCAGACCTAAACAACAAACAGCAGATAGACAAAGTTAACTAATTTTCACTAGCATAGCTGAGCATTTAGCAGCTAAAGTGCCAGATATTTCTCTCAGGACTTAAACAACTTTATCTCCACAGCACTGGAGAAATGTCTGGCTGCATCCATTATCATTCGGCTGCAGATGAACAAGAAAACAATCTTCCTTGTTTTGTTCATTTTTAAACCAATCACAATCATCCTGAGCTGTGCTACAGCAACAGTGACCCTGCAAAATAGTTAGACGCAGTTAGCAGAAGTGAAGGAGAAAGTGACTAAAAATCCCATGAATCATATCAGTGAAGAGCAAAATTGAGGTCCAAGTGAATGCTGATATGTCTCCATGTCTGCTGTATGTGTGCAAAAGTGCAACTCATTGCTCAGATAATAAGCTGCAATAACTACTGAAATGAAGTAGTGCAGTGCAGCTGTAACGTTCGAGGACTTTAAACTCAAAACAAAGGGTGGAAGCTGTTTGTCTCCTTAAAAAAAAAGGCAACAGCTTCAATGTTTCTGCTGAGAAAAAAGCTTTCAAGGTCACAAGAGACGCAGCAGCACGAGAGGTGGCACCGCGCTTTTGTTACTTTCACTTCAAAAGCAGCCAGAAGGACTGCAGCTTCCTCCGGAGGGTGAAACACTTCTTTAAATTCAGCGAAGTGAACTCGGCCAGCTTCAGACACGCTGGCTCCTTCTCACAATCTTCCCCACTTAAAACCAACAAACAGGGGGGGGGCTGAGATTTGGAGCACGAGGCCAGGTCAGTGTCAAAACTATCTGGGGCAGGAAACTAATCCCTCCATCGACTCACTGAGGCATCAGCGGCGTCCCATCCACAGCTTATTAAGGCTTTATGGCCAACTTAGGCTAAAAAAGAGGGGTATCACTGAAAATATCAGATGGACAGATTATCATAGACACAAGGCACCCCCTCTTTTGTGGGATGTGTTTTTTTATTTGTTGCCTGACGAACCGGCTGACTGACCAACAGAGACACTTTCACCAGAAATAATCTCGCCTATAAAAGGAACTGGTGGGATAAAAATGGCTCCTGTGTGATGTACTGAAGGTGCTGTTTGAGTATTGGACACGTTTTCTCAGCTCCTCTGCACGATTTCTGAAGAGCACACTGATTATATGTCATGAATTTTTACATTTGGACAAACTCAAGCTAGAAGTTTCCTTCCGTTTCCAGTCTTTAAGCTGAGCTAACTGTGCTAATAAGCATATTTCATACTGGTATCTTGCAACATATTGTTATTATGGGAAAGGTTTTGCTATATTATGCTATAATGATTTACTGACTATGCATCAATAAAGAAATCTCGAAAGGATTTCTAAACAGTTCAAATTACACGCAGAAACTTCAGCACACGGACCGAAAGCGTTGCCTCGAGTCCATCCTGACAGTTTATTTTCTTTTGTGGATAAACAGGATGTGAGTAAACTAATGAGTCCATGTTCGGTAGAAACAAGCTGTTCAAACCACAGGCGAGGATTTGGAAAAGAGCGCGGGTCACATACGGACGGCGAGCTAACAGCTGACGAGTCCTGAGCGACGAGCTTCAGTCCTGCATGTTACATTAAGGGATTAGTTGGGTTTTTTTGAGCTGGTAAGTCAGGATGATTTTAAGTTCAGTATGATTTCAGACACAATCTGAGCTGTTCTGCCTTCCACACACACACACACACACACACACACACACACACATACAGGGGGAACAAATATGACCTGCAGGCCAAACATGAACTTCAAACGAATGAAAGCAATTTTTGTTCACTTGCGCTCAAAATGCTAACAAACCAGGGAAAAAAGAATGTGCTTATTATGCTTAGAGTTTGTTTAGGAACAATTTGAACCGCTTTTTATAAAGTCCTGTAGCGGATCACTGGCAGATAAACAGAAATTAGCAATTTGTGAAACATATTTTGTTGCTTCACCAGTCAAAGTAATACAGCGATGTAGCATTTTCATATGTTTTACGGCATTTTTGGGAGGCAGAAACAGTTATAAAATTCCTTCTTGTGTCTCAACTTTAACATTCACATGTGAAAGAAGGACCAGTCTTGTCCACACATAAACAAATATAAACAGAAGTAGGATAAAACATTTGCAAGCAGTCTAAATACTTTTCCATACTGAGGTTTGTCGCTTTAAACTAAGAAATCCACGACATGTTATGAGTTGACATCGCTGGCGGTGCACTTAAGTAATAAGAAACAGTAAAGGAAACACTTCCTGTGTAGGAGCAACTTAAATAGCTCCAGCTCTGTTTTTCTCCCTTCGCCCTCATGAAATTCCTCCGTCAACATGAACCATGACACACTCGTAGCTGCCTCCGATAAAACAGGGCCTCACACACACACACTGATGCTAATGAGAAACAAGCATGCTATCATCCAAACAAGGCTGGCTTTTCTGTTGTGTTCCCTTCGAAGCTGGGAGTGGAGCTGTAATTTAGCAGACACTGTACAAACACGTGTGTGTGTGTGTGTGTGTGTGTGTGTGTGTGTGTGTGTGTGAAGCGGGTGGGATGAAACTGTCATGTGAGCTAAAACCGGCGAGAATAAACACTGCGGCTACGTTTAAAGAAGAAGAGGCAGCTGTGATTACTTTATGCAGACAGGGGCTGTAATTTCAATTCTGAGTGTTTTTTAAAGCAAGTCAACTTCTGGTTGGTCGACAGGTTTTCAGGAGCTGTAAGGACAAAGTCAAGTGTCCATATTTCAACGTTTTATTTCAGATTCTTGATGAAGAATCAGATTCATTGAGACACCGACTGAATACTTTATGACTCTTCTAATGAAGGACCATGTCGGTCAGTTCAAAAGAGAAGCTCACTGATGTTTCCTTAATAAAAACAAAGACTAGACATGCCAATAAAAGGGCCATGTGATGATGTACATGGTGCTAAATAGATAAAACTGACTGATCTGTCCTTCATTAGCTCTTTAAGGAAATATCTGACACATTAGCATCTAAATGCTCAACAATGTTCACCAGCTAGTTGCTCACTTTGTCAGTCTTCTGTTTACTTGTAACAGTGTTTATTAGACCTTTATTTCTAACAAAACAGCTTTAAAACCAAAACAAGAAGCTGAGAGAAACTAAAGATAAATCCACCTGACTGCATTTTATCTTTAAAATGTGGAGTCTTTGCTACGTTCATCCCTAAATCAGACACTTTTGGAAACCCTGTTGACCCCCTTTTAGTTTAAAAAAGTCCCAGGTTGCATTGTAGGCACAGACCCTCATCTCCACTTCCTGTCTTAGATCTTATCAGTCAAAATGTGACCTGTCCTGATTCGTCACACTCCTGTCACGTGACTCTTTTTCCAACAGGAAACAAACAGCACTTAATTCAGCACGCATAATGAAATACAGGAGTTTCTGATCTTTGTTCTCTGAGCTAACAGCTCCACATCGTCGTCGCCCAAAGCAAAGAATCTCTGGTTTTACTTTTCGCCAGCGCTGTTCTTCCTCTGTGGTCTTTTCTGCAACTTGGCAACCAGCTATCTGCTTCCTGTTATCACCTCGACGCACATGGTCAGTGGACAAAAACGGTCATGTGGTTTTTTTTTTCAGGTGCTGAAGTCCGAACAAAGGTTATTACTGAAATGGTGATGAAGCGCTTAACTGAGTGAAGATCATTTAAGTTTTAATTAGCTGTTTGAAATAAAAAACATGGTGGTGTGGATGAAACACGCAGCTCCATGGAGCTGAGGGATCCTGCAGAGTTTCAGTGTTGGTTTCTCAGTAAGAGTTTCGCCTTTAAGCTCACATTAATTCAATCAGTTTTTGATATAAATAAAAAGATCAGTGCCCCTTTAAAAACCACAACACAAAAGAAAAACTCCATAAAGCAACAAATTATCAAACAAATAGCTGCCACATTTAACAAAAAGTCACTTTTCCAAAGAGTCTGGCTTTTTGTTTTCTACCTAAAATACTTTATTTTAAAGGGAGATGGAGAGAGATCATTCAAACTGCTTCATGCTAACAGGAAACCAGTTGCAATGCACATCTGTGTAAAAACACCGTTAGCTTAAGCTACAGAAAACCCTCTGCAGCCTCCATGTGAACGTAAGCTAATGCAGCTGTGCTTTACTGAGTCATTAATGCAAATAAATGGTCTGAGCCACTTCCGGAGATGAGAAGGAATAACTGGGGGAGGAAAAAAAAGAAACATAAATTCCTTTTATTTTCCACGGGGTCAGAAGAAGGAAGTTACTTACTGTCTTTTGGGACGACGGGGCTGGATGTTCCGCCCGCTGAGGTCCTTCCCACTGGGCTGGAATGTTTGGGCCCCCGGCCAGGGATTTTCAGTCCACTGGACTTGAGCATATTCATTCTACAGAAGCAGGGAGACGAGCAGGACCTGAGAGCTCCTCCCTGGGTGATGAAGGCTTCTGGGTCAGGCACTAGATGTGGGAGTGGTGGCTGTCGCTCTCCATGTTTAGCTGGTGGAACAGAAACAGAGAGATGAGGCGACGATATGGGAACAGTTTGCGAAAAAATAGCAGGTAAATCCACAGAGCGAGCGGTGATCTAAAAGATGTGTGCTTCAAGCGCACGCCGACGTGTCAGCTAACATCAAAACCTCCATGAAAGGACGAGAACGTTAAAAAAGAAGCAACTGACAACTGGAACATGAACATATGAGATGGCAGGTTGCATAAAATCTGTAGCTGTTTGTTCAGTCCACAAAAGAACAATGCAACTGCATTTTTTTCCAGAGGTTTTTTCAAACAGTTGTGCAATTTCTAATCTTAGCATGAACTACTGTGGTTTGTATCTTTTGCACACTTTCAAGCTGTGCAAGAATTTATAGTTTGTCAAAAAAATCAGATTAACACACTTCAACTGGGACCCACTGAACAAATCTGGAGGGTTATAAGAGATTTTTTAGACATATGAAACAATCAGAGAACAAAAAACAGCATTGTCTGGTTGCTAAATTACTCTTCACTCATGTCAGGCCATAAACTTTGTCAAGAGGTGGAACTACTGATGTAGAGGAAGAGATTAAGATGAAGATGTCAGTTTGACAAAATGAGGCTTTCACTTGTATTTCTGCTCCTCCTTTCTTACTCTAGCCATAGTGACAAAAATAGAAAATCATATTGGGATTTATTTACACTCAGGAGTTTGAAACACTTCCTGATTTCACTCCCAAAAGCACCAACATGCAGGAAGCTCCACTGGTGACAACAACAAGAGAGACATCAGAGCTCTTCTTCTTTATTTCTGGCTACAAATATGTTCACATTTCTGCTTCTGGCTGCTCATTACAGCAAAAACTAGCAAACAAACATTAATGAGATGTAGGCTTTGCTCCAAAACTGTAACACCACTATTAGACTAATGCTGAAGTGCCCCTGAGCAAAGCAAGGAGCCTTCAGCTCAGCTGGAGCATCACACCAAACACTGAGAAACTCCTGCAGACCAAAGCTGCCATGTTTAAAGTGAACTTATGTCCTTATTCTGGTTACAGTTACCTGGAGATCAAACTAAACCCTGCATGTTATTACAAAAAAGTCCATTATCACAGTCATTATCATCACATATGTCACAGCTACTTTATTGTTATCATTAATAACAGCACAGTGCTTTATACATTTCTGTCATGGCTCATTCAACTTATCAATTTCAGCAGAGTAATAATATGACAGAGCCGATGTAGGCCGGTGCCCAAGTGGAGCATGGCCTACAAATCACGGCCCGGAGCCCATTAAGAAGATATAATGCTGTTATAGTCCACAATAAACACCACACATCTGGTTTTGGCTTTTAAAAAACTCGCCAGCGTGTATTTTGGAGAGAAAGCAAGCAGATTTAAGGCAAAGGTTGTAAATCAGTTTCCATATTTAGCCTCTGAGGATAATGAGGAAATAAGCATTTTCATTTTAGAGCAATCCATCCCATTAAACCTGTCGAGAAAGATGGTTTTTTTGCTGTGATTGAAGTGAAAAATAAGGCCTGAGTTTCGGCTGCTTTAATGCCCGCAAAGAATGGAGCTTTTATTCACACTGCTCGGGGTTTATTTTGTAAAAGAGGCCGGATTTTTTTAGTGATTACAGTCTGAAAGAGATGGGATGATAATGCGCACCTCACCAAAATGTAACACAACGCCAGTTTGATCCATTGTTGTAGCGACTGCGGCAACGTGGTCCAGACTGCCCTTCACTTCCAGCCCGAGTCCCTCCCCGGGAAAAAAAAATGACACAAAAACCTCATGAAAATAAGAAAATACTCACCTTTCTATGTGAAATGAGTGCAGCCGAGGGGAGTCAGACAACCGGCCAACTTTCAGTCTTTTTTCCCCAGGAAAAGGGGGCTAAGTGGTTGCCACTCCCTGGGATGCAAATATGGATGCTGAGCAGAAACTGGAAGGGAGAGTCAGCGTGGATCAGAGGATGATGGCAACAACTGCACGGTGTCAGCAACGGAGCGGTGATGGCTTAGCACTTAGCCTGCCGGTTCATTTTCCTTTTTTTCCTTTTTATTTTTTCAGGAGAAGCTACCGGAGAGCGATGAGAACCGACATGTAGCCCGTGTCGCCGCTTCGGTAGCCGAACACTGGCGCACACACACACGCACGCACGTCCTGCGGTTTTGCGAAGCGAAACGCAGCATCAGCAACACTCAAACCTAACTTTTCTGCTCCGTGGCTCTCGTTAAAACACGCAAACAGAGTGTTAATGTGGACTCCCGGTTGATCACGGCTGTATTTTTTCGGCCCTCCTCGTCGCCTTGTCGGTGTTCCCACAGTGGTGTGGGGTTTGTTGGGTTAGCACAGCCTCCCTCTGACTCAACCCACCGGCTAGACTGAACAAAGGAGCAGGGAAGCAGAGCCTCCTGGGGGTATGATGAGAGTAAACTACAGTCTAGCCCGTCTGCGTGGCGTTCTCTGTTCAAAAGTATGGGAATTTCAAACTGGGCCCAGCATATCGGTCAAAAAACACATGACTCATGAAACATGACTCACTGCAGTTTCCTGTCACTGATGCTACTTTTTATTCGGCATCAATGAAAAAGTCAAAACAACATCTTTTAAATAACATGGGATATTTATGATGCTGCCTTAAGTGTTCTTTATCCTCCTTGGACAGTGAATCTTCAGCTGAAAAACATCTGGTGTACCAGTTTTAAAAGTAAAAAAAATACACAAATACATTCCTGTTTAA
The DNA here is from genome assembly GCA_029814665.1 of Acanthurus lineatus. Lineage (NCBI taxonomy): Eukaryota > Metazoa > Chordata > Actinopteri > Acanthuriformes > Acanthuridae > Acanthurus > Acanthurus lineatus. The sequence goes on along the minus strand of JAPZDV010000006.1, from coordinate 20,845,236 downwards.
GATGTTATACATAAGCCGAAATAATAAGTGGTTTCTGATATTTCTCTATAAAATCCAATTTACATGAAAGTACTAATGTCTTTTCGCCAGTAAGCATGGGAACTTTAAATATACCAAATTACTATCAAGGTTTGGTGTGGAGTTTCTGAGATCGCACACAGGCAAGTTTTAGTTTACCGACAGATTCAAGATAAAAAAAAAAAAAAACATAACAGCTTCATTTACAGCTGAATTACAGAGCAAATCTTGCAATTTATGCTCAATGGCCAGAGCCAAAACCATGCGCGACGCCAGACACTTTCTACCGGGGCACGTGCCCAAAAAAATGAGTGGTTATTGGATTTTCACTTTAAAATTCAAAAATTAAAATTGAAATTCAAGGTATTTTTCTTTATCAGGGTCAAGAAGAGACTGTTGATTTTAATTTTCTGCCTTGAAAAACAAAAAATAAAATCGTTAGAAGACAGAAACAAAAAAGCGTCCGCTTACTCATATTGTGCGACCGGAAGTTGCCGTTTTCAAAGTAAGAGCGCGTATGAGGACGGTGCTGTGTTTCTGGCAAGAGCGCCACAATATATGACTTCTACCTGTGGTTTCCCTAACCCAGGCTAAAATGTCTTTGAAACTTTACTCTGACATTATTTTTGACAAAACAAGGCTTGTCCTCTGCAGAAATCTCTGCACGCATATCACACCAAAGTGGGGGGGGAGGTTTTTCTGCAAGAAATGTGAGGAGATTTTGCGCTGAAAATGGCCTAAGTTTGATGGGACTCCAACTTCAACTGGCATTTTTTATGCCCGCTTATCACGATTATAAATAACACTAAGTAACAAAACATGTACAACTGGTAGAGATTATGTGTAATAGTTTATATAAGATTGCAAACTAAGAGTTTTGATATTAAATGCTCTAAGTTTTATTTCCTGTTTATTTCGCTTATTTATTTGAAAGTGACGATATAATTTAATTACATTTATAAATAGACTGAATTACATTCATAAAGCCTGCAATCATTGCAGAGTAGAGGTGATTTTTTTTGTATTTGTGCTTCATAATTTTCATATCTTTTAGAGTGCCTGCAATCTCAACCCCACACCATATCAAGCAGACTGCATGGGCCAAAAGGTCCATATGGGCCAAAATGAAAAGCTGACTATGTTTGGGGTGACCCATGTTTTAGCTTCAACAAAAAGGTTGTTGCTCATTCTACAATGCCCCTAAAAAAACAACCCTAGCCATCTATGAAGATGTTTTCAGGTAATAGCCCGTGTATTGTTGTGGACACTAAAGGAATTAAAAAGTTATGCACTATTATGCAGTGGCTTCTCAGCACCAGCTTTTCCAGCTGTCAGGATCGTTTAGGTAGCAGAAAAACACAACTTATATTTTCATTTTACTGCCAGGTGGGAACGCTGCACTGACACAAGATGTTCTGACTCATGATGAAGTTTGATATTTAATGGTGACCTTTTCTACAACAACTGTCATTTTGAAAGTTTCATCCACTTTCATCGTCAAACTTTCAGCATTTTCTCTCCTTAATGATGTTTTTCAAGGTAGCAAATCCAGTCACAGTTGGTGAGGTGAACTTGAATTTCTAGCACAAATGCAAAGTTGAAGCACTGCACAGCTACTTCACATATAACAGCCAACAGACATTATTGAACAACTGGTGTAAACAAACCAAAAAACTTCAGTGTGAATCAATATATTTTTATTCTCGGACAAAAAAATGGTTCACAGTCCAACGGGCACTCTATTACAAACAAGGGCCATAAAATAAGTATCCCTGAGTTATGGTTTAATTTGTATTGCAGGGTCCATATTTTTGTTTTGTAGAGCTATATGGAGTATTCAGTCCAGCACAAGTCACATGATTAATGACACAGCCATGTAGCACATTTAGAGCAGAGTATTTAACAGTGCAGTTTTTACTTTTGACCACTAGATGTCTCTAAAGTTCTGCAAATCAGTCGACTACAGTGTTATTAGTGAGTTCAGAAATGGATCCATTTACACCACAATCCCTCTGGAGAGAATCATATTTACACAAATGTTTCTTATAATGTCCACTTTTTCTAGTGTGACTTAAAGAAAATCTAAATCTCTAATAATTTCAGATATTTACAGATAACATTTACATATTAACATCTCATAGATTTTTGTTGCTTACAAAAAGGTTTTAACATTTCACTCTGTTAGCACCTGATTCAGAATACTGTATGTATGAAATATAAATTTAAATAATTACAAAAATATCTATGGATAAAACAACATTAATATGAAAATTCTTGATGATTCATTAAATTAATGTAGGCCCTTTCATTATATTTTTTCTTTACTATATGGAGTTAAATCTTAAGACATTTACCTGAAGAAAGTCCTTCAACCCACCACCCAGAACTCTACTTCACACTTTATTATCTGCTATTTGAGTCTCAACTGTGTCAAATAAACCAGCTCAGAAATCATCTTCTGGGATTATTGTCGCCATCTAGTGGTACAAGACACAAACTACACCTTCTTCCTCAGAGCATCAGAGGTTTTCAAACTCTTCAAGATCTCTTTTGTTATTTTTGAGCCTACAGATGTCAGCTCTTAAATATGTTCAAACTCAGTGGTTAGTCTTTTTTCAGTGACAATATAAAGTCTCTTATGATGATTACTTTCACAGCAGACTACCAAACAGATGACACAATGAGATAATAAACTAATATGGCTAAATAGATGTTTTATTTAAAATTAACCCCAGGCAAAGACTGGATGAATGTTGTTCCAGGAGCTGCAAACCAAACATGCATTTTGTAGTGGAATATTTAAATTACATAAGTATCAAACCCCATTGTTTATCATACTGGATATGACATATACAAATACTTAATGTCCATACTACCTACAGCTTCCAAAAAACAATAACATACTTCTACATTGAGACTATAGATGTACAACATATCAAGAAACAGGAGGACAGAAGGAAAAGAGGGGCTCTAGACTGATTTACCTGAGGAACAGGTACACTTATGGATGGAGAAGATGCATACATGAAAGCAATTCAGTCTTTAAAAATGTAATAATCAATTAAAACAACTTCTCAGATGCTATTCTTGTGTGTATAAACCTGAGATACAGATGTGGATGGATGGATGGAGAATGAGGGTGGTGGGAGACGATTTGAAGGTGGGAAAGGGAGGGAACTGGACGGGGTAAACAGGAAGTATTGATGCCACTAGAGACATGTTGGAGTTGATACAGTAAGGTGTCCCACCACCACCATCCTTTTCACATGATTTAGCTTATATTGGCCTACATTTAATCCAAGCTACGTCACATGGTTATGAACTGTTGAAATGTTTATATGTAAAATGTATAAATTGTACATATCTGTGATTTTCAAAGCTTACAGTGTAAACCTTTTTTGTCTCTGCTATAAAAAAACATTCTCAAAGATTCATGTGGATACACTTGATTGGTTTTTAACAGAGTCCTGACCTCAGCCCCTTCCAATAGTTTTAGCATGAACTCACGCCCTGACTGTAAATCTGGATTTATCACCCAACATCAGTGTGTGACCTCACTAGTGTTCATGTGGCTGAACAGGGGGGGGGGAATCCCGACAGCCAGGTTTAAACATCTTGCACTAAGCCTTCCCAGAAGAGTGGATGCTTTTACAGCAGCGGATCAATGTCAGATCTTAAGGAAATGTTCAACATTGAGGTGATATGTTTGGATGTCCACATACTTTTGGCCATGTGGGTGCATGTTTACCTGCATTTAAACACTCAGAAAAAGTCACAGCATCACAAGTTTTTCTGATTTTGAATGTAATGATGTTCTGATTAGCATTACACTCATTCATAGTAACTGACGCCGGCCAGTCACGACAGCGTAACAAAGGGTCTCTGCTTGACCTGAGCTGCCTCATTAATATGCAGCATGTTCAGATAATGCCCCTCTGTGATTTATAATAATGGCTCAGTGTTTTCTGAGTGTGTGGACGTTGCCCTCTCAGTCCACTCACATAGGGGAAGTGACTGGATTACATGCTAATCCCATTATGATGTTGCTGCTACATGAGGCCCCTTTGCAGGGATTAAAAACTGAAGGCTCGAGCTTCAGGCAGCAAAGTGTTGACTGTACTTACTGACACTTATACACACACACACACACTTAAGACACATGTGAACAGTTTAGATGACTTTGCCACTGACTGAGAAGGGAGAGCATGTCTCTATTTCTGCCATCCGGAGATGCACTGACGTGGTACGTATGATCTGTTTTTATGTTTTGATGTTTTTTGTTGCTCGCAGCATCGTAAGTCTTCTGATGGACAAACCAGCAAACAGCTGATGGATGATGAAGCGCAGGAGGCAGCCAAGTTTTGTTGTCAGACTAAATGAACAGTAAATTCACTGACTGTTATGGCAGGGTAACAAATGTTTTTGTATGGAGGGTGGAATGTGCTATCAAAATGATTTTAGACGAGAACTGTGTTTGATTTTAATCAATAACAGTAAGAAATGGCTTCATTTAAAAGGTTATTTGCAATTTGATGAAATTAGATTTATAAAAACAAAAAAAATACATTAAAAGTAATTAAATCTGTCAATTTGAATTTCGTATTTTGTCTTTAAATGATAAAATAACTATTCTATAACATTTGTGAGACAAAATGGCAGTTTAATCTGGTTAACAGACGGGTTAAATACATTAACTAATTCTGCTACTGTTACAATTAAATCCCTTTGACATTACTTTTAATGGACTTTACTTTCATTAGGCTAATCGTAGCCGCTCATTCCTCATGAGCTTATTTTGGGAACGATTTCCTGTAAACAAACATTACTCAACGTGGCGGAGTGATTTTTCATTTTGTTAAACACCCAACAAAATATTTTAATCCATTTCCTTTGGAATGTTGGAAGCTAGTGCTTTCTTGTTCTAAAACTCACATAATTTTGTAAATATTTAACCCAAACCTGCCACATTTAATATCTGTTTTAAACAACATCAGTATTTCACGTTTTCATCAGTAAATTAAGGCTTATTCCATTTTATTATGTAAAATTTAAAGTAATAAATTGTTAGCATAAAGCTATAATTTTAAACTGGCTGATGTCTCATGTTAAATAGATGTGTAAATTTAAAAATAGCACTGATTGTGTTAAAAAATATCAGTTTTTTGATCTTTAGATGTTAATCTGAAAAACGCTCTGATGGCGGAAGTTGATAAATGTCAAAAACTTCACCAACTTACATTCTTTTATTTGTAACAGAACAATTAGTGAGTGAACAAATGAATCTGGACTGAATCCATAAACAAGTCATGAACTCACTGACTGTTTGAGAACAAAAGAAAAAGAGAGAAAGGAGCAATGTAGGAAGGTAAAAAGGAAGGAAGGAAGGAAGGAAGGAAGGAGGGAAAAATAAATGAAGATTAAAATAAGGACCAGATGAGCACGTTGTTTAATCTACTAGTCTTTTTTTAATCATCGTGCGTCTCACAGAGGAAGACGTCTCTGTTGAGAAACTTAGTGTAAAAGAAAACACAGAAAAGGATTAAATTAAAGTGAGTTCAAAACAAAAAGCATTAAGAGCATTTATATCTCTCTCTATTCCATATTTTTTTCTTTCCCTCAGGCTGCTTTGTTCCATTGCTGATTTTAATTAAAAATGCAAAAAAAAAAAAAACACTCAAAAGCAATTTTTTGTATTTCTGCAGATTGAACAGAGACCCAATAACATGAAAGGATAACTGTTTTTTTTTAAGCTCCTCTCTTATTATAAAGTCATATGAAACTTGCTGAATAAAACATTTTTCACTCAACAAGACAGAAAACTAATATCCTGAAATATTCACACTCTCGCAGGGGTCTGCAGAGTGTTTTCTTTTTGAGGACAGAGCTGCTGCCAGTATTGTACCCTCTGTTTTGGAGAAAAGACTAACGATACAATGATTAACGGGCTGGCAGGGAGTGAGTGTGTGTGTGTGTGTGTGTGTCACCGTCAGAGGTGTCAGAGTTTCAGTGTGTTTGTACATGATATGAGGTGAAGGTCTGGATGAGGGACACAGATCACACACTTAAACAAAGGCAAGCAGAGCATCTGATCCAGACAGAGATGACTGACAGCGACAGAGACGACATGCAGGGAAACAGGCTGTAACAGTGTCCATCGTCCTGCCTTACCGGTGATTTAAGTGGGTAGTCATTTGCAACAGGCAGTAAATCAAACTCAAAGGATTGTACTTCTTCTCTAAAAGCATTTGTTCTAAAAGTGTTTTTTGGCTCGCTTTGGTCCAATGCAGCCTGCAGAGAATAAGTGCCATTTAAAAAAAAGTACAGCAGCACAACAGCAATGACTATGTCAAGGTCTGAGCGAGCAGTCAGAGTCTGATACAGCAAGTGGGAAAAAAAAGCCATTTTTTTTTTCTACTGGAGAAGCAGGAGCAGGTTCAACAGAAATACAAGTGGTGAATACAAACTGTACATGCTGCAGGCACTTCACTGTGTCTTCATCCTCTACCTCCTCATCCTCTGCTCCAGCTGCAACTTCAGCTCCTGCAGCAAACGAACATAATCAAATCCTCAACTAGTCCAGCGCCCGGCTCTTCCTTAACCTGCGGCACTCTCAGGTAATGCATGAAAATAGTTTGTGTGTGTGTGTGTGTGTGTGTTTGTGTGGGTGTGCTATACATATTACTGTAGCCTACTGGCAGAGCCTTAAACGAGATTAATAATTAGTTGCAGTTGCATTGAAAATATATTGCAAAACATATGGGGATCTGCACCAAATAGAAGAAAAAATGGCCATAAACATATGATAATATATGTGTTAATGACTAAAATGCAACCTCTGTTAACTTCCACTGTGCTGGTTCTAACGGCAATTTTAGCAATCCACAGGTAAAGTCATTTTTTAAGTCTATTAAAGGCAATTTTCCAGCATTCTCTATATAAGAAACAGACTCAAGTTAACTTACTGTAATATTAGTATTTGTTGGGGTTGTTTTATCTTAATATTTACTTGGACTAGATTGGTGAACTTTGCCACAAAGAGCAACACAGTTTCACAGACACAGATAATTCAGCTTCAACGTCATGTCAGCAAGCGATTATATGAGAAGCCAAGGTGTACAAATCTCTCATAATAACTTCTTAATTGTTTATTACCAACATAAACTTCTAACAGTATTTGGAGGAAAAATAACAAAAATATTAATAAAATTTTAAAAAAAAAGATAAACAAACAGAGTCAATTAAACAAAATGTCATATCTACACTTTGACAGTTGTTTAACTTAGAAAAAAGGAACTAAGATCAACATCGTATTGTTCGTAAGTGAATTCGCTTTTTAAAAAAAGCGAATTCACTTACCCCAGTTTTTTAACAAAATGTGCCAAACATACTTTGATTGATAAATGATTGTTTACTGGCTAAGTGGCTTTTATTAAAAAACCCCCACAAATTTAGCATGCTTGATAGTCAGCTAGCTAACAAAGCCACCAGTTGCTTGGTCGTGCTAGCTTAGAAGCTAACATTTTAATGTAATACAAGTGCTTTAGCAGCCGTTAGCCGTTTCACTGAATTAGCCTGTTTTAGTAGTTAAAAAGTCAAAAACTGTTTTTGGGTTAGCCTTGAATTAGCATTTTGGCCTTGAATTAGCATTTTGGGTTGTATCATGCTAATAGGAGCAGCTGTTTCACCAAATTAGCCAACTTGATAGTTAGCAAGCTAACAAAAAACATGTAATTGTTAAAATTAGCTGACTTGAAGCTAAATTACAGTTTTGGTTCTGGCAGTTTTCTGACCTATATTGAGAAATAAAGGTAAAATATTTATGAGAAATGTAAATTTATCAGACTATTTGCAGCATTTGTCTAAATAAGAGAAACAACACAGCCCACACTCTCAGGCAAAAATCTTTTCTGGCATGGTTGTTAACCAGTCATTATTATTCATAGCCACATTGTCGTAGAAGAACCAGTTAAGAAAACCAGTCATGACATCTGAAAAGCTTTTATTTGAGTCATTTTAGTATTTTTCTGTTGACTCATTGGACATATCAAACATGGAGTGATTGATTGCACATTTTTACGACACCCACGCACAGATCAACACAATATGTTTGTTGAGTGCTGAATGCAAATTGTGAGAAACTGTTACAGAAACCCAAACATGACATGAATGTGACATAAATTCCTCCCATTCGCCACAGATAAATAATGTACTCTCTGTATGTTTAATGGGAGCTGATCCTGCTGGGTCCGTTTGTTCATCTCTTCTTTGTGTTTTGCTTTTTGTGTGTCCTCCATCGCAGTTGTTGCCATGGCATCAGCGGCTCTGGAGCTGATGGGCTTCTTTATGGGCCTGCTGGGGATGCTGGGCACCCTGGTCGCCACCGTGTTGCCGTACTGGCAGATTTCCGCCCACATCGGCTCCAACATCGTCACGGCTGTGGCCAACATGAGGGGCCTGTGGATGGAGTGCGTCTACCAGAGCACGGGGGCCTTCCAGTGCGAGACTTACAACTCCATGCTGGCCCTGCCCTCTGACATGCAGGCCTCCCGAGCCCTCATGGTCATCTCCATTGTGCTGTCTATCGTTGCCATCGCCGTGGCGGTCCTGGGGATGCAGTGCACTGTCTGCTTGGAGGGCACGGGTACAGCTAAGAGCCGTGTGGCGGGCACAGGCGGGGGGTTGTTCCTCGCCGCAGGCTTCCTGTCACTCATACCGGTGGCATGGACCACACATGAGGTGGTCCAGACCTTCTACAGACCCAACTTACCCGCCAGCATGAAGTTCGAGCTGGGGGAGTGTCTGTATGTGGGTCTGGCCTCTGCTCTTGTCTCTATGCTGGGGGGCGGACTGCTGTGCATTTCATGCTGTGACGAGCAGGACGGCGTGCGAGGAAGACGACACGGCGGAGGGTACCCGTATCCTGTGGGAGGGGGTATGACAGGGACAGGCGTACGGACAACCTCCCAGACCTACCGCAACCCCACCCTGCAGGTGGGAGGCATGAACACGGCCAGCAGGGGGCAGACGCTGGTCCGCAGCACCAGCGGCAGCTCCCAGCTGAGCGCACAAGGTGCCCAAGGAGCGAAGAAGCCCACGGCGGCAGGATATGACATCACAGGATACGTCTGAGGGTACTGTGACTCCATCACACCTCGGGATGTCTCTGACATTTGATTTAACGTATTTATGTAGTGAATTTAATCGATGTTTTCACTGTTTGTTTGACAGAGAAACAAGAAAAACAACGTACACAACATACAGAGGAGACACAAGTTTTAAAAGGTGTGAAAAATTTGTTTGAAAAAAAAAAGTGAGCGTGAAAATCCAGGAGATTTTTTTTAAAATGTTGCATAATCAATGTGGACATTCACTTTTTTTTTTATAAAGAAAATAAAGATAAACAATTAAATTTCATGGCAGTATTTGTTAAAATTCAGTAAAATGTAATTGTTCTCTTGCAGTGTTGATCTGTTTTCTGTTTATTTTTGGCGGCTCTTCACTATTTGAACATTTCAGTGTTGAAACTCAAATATTTTCTTCAGCTGTGGAGATTTTTCCTCATTTCCAGCATAAAACCTGAACATATCTGATCCACACAGGACTGCATCACCAGAAACTCAGACATTTCTCTTGAAAAATTACTGTACATTCACTTTCAGGTAGTTGAAACATCACTGGACTTCCCACATCGTGTAACCGAATTAAATCAAAAAGTACTTTTTACTCTGGTGACAATTCAGAAACAGAGATTTCATAAAAAGTAATTTCGTGCCTTATCATCTTCATTGTAGTGTGAACAGTTTCTGTGTATTTGGCTTGACATCCAGAGGAAACTGATGCTGGATGTTGGCAGGATTTGCGTATCTTGGCTGTGTATGTATATATTTATACATATTCCCAGTGGTGTCAAAATAATTTACTTCACTTTTTTATATCAGTCTGAGGATCTATACACATGCATTTTCAATTTTTATTTTTTATTGAGAAATAAATGTAAACCTTTCTTATCATCATTTATTCAATTTTTGCCTTCTAACATTATTTTTTATTTGGCACACATCACATCACATCATATCAGTGTGTTTATGTATAAAAATATAAGTGAGCTCCATAGTTAAGAATGGATCAGAGGATCAAGCTGTGTCACAATTTTTAACCCCACATGCAGGTTTTGAATTTTTACAGCATTCACACCAGAAACTGCCTGATTTCTTAATGACTTATTG
>JAPZDV010000006.1:20785058-20807212 GCA_029814665.1 Acanthurus lineatus | reverse complement strand
AATTAAAAATTTCAAAATAAAAGCATGAAAACTATAAACTAAATATATTAAACAAAACATGAATGTTCAAAGACGTGTGCACGTGTAGCTTTATTAACAGCTGGATTCAAGGTATTCATTTATGAGCCATCTGCAGTGTTTGCATTAGTGCAGTAAAATCTTAATGTTGAAGTGTGTGTGTGTGTGTTTTAATGGTAAATATGAATCTGACAGTGGATTAGCATTCCAGGATTCCTTAGTGACCCCCACCTCAGCCGTCCACAGCTGATTTCCTGCAACTTTTCTCACGCTGACACTGAACAAACTGCATGAGAGTTTGTGTGCAGGCGTGACAGATGTGAGCGGCGTCTCAGCTGATTCGAAGTTGGCGGTCGATGAGGTGGAAGGAGATGCTGCAGATGTTTTTCCTGATGGTTTGTTTGGGTGCAAAGCACCAGTTTACTGATGTCAGTGTAATGGAAAGAGGTGGATTTGTGCCAATATTTATCAAATGATATCAGTCAGTATTAATAGTTTTAGCTCACTGCAGGTGCTTAAGGTTTTTATGTTAATTTTAATAAAACACACTCTTTCTGTCTCTAAATATACAGTTTACTATAGTTTTTTTAATTGAGTTTAGGACCTTAATACATTTTAACCGATCACCAAATTACTTTCCTTCAAATAACCATCAAAATATAAATGAATTGAATCCTGTTTTTGCAAAATAGAGAACATTAAATCCTGACAAGCTGTAGAGTTGTGCTAATTTTGTAAATGAAAAAGTTAGAAAGATGTCTAGGATAATAAAAAAAGGTATAAAATTCAAGTTTCGAGTTGATACCCTTTCTAAATAAAAGACTGAAAAACTTTGCAACAACACCAAAAACACAGAACAAACAAGAGAAGGAAAACTCTTGACCAGGCCGTCAAAAAAACGCCATTCTGCTTCTATGATAACGACAAAGGGAACAAAAACAGGAAAATGCTAAAAGCATTTGCATTGAAAGGAGCCATACAAACTGAGGAGGAAGAAAGAGGAAAACTCAAATTAACACAAAACGTTGGCTTGTTCGAGACGAATGAATCATCCGAATGTTCCTCCGCTTGTGTTCGCTTTTGGCAGCATGAATGAAAGTAATTAAATTAATCGTCGTTAGGCTCTCCACCTGACACAGAATGATGTTTTTTTAAAAATAATGTGAAGTCAAACGTGTTCGCAGCTGAAACATTCGGGGTCATTACGACTTCCTGAGCCCTTCACACATCCGTCTGCTCTTTTTCTAACCTTTCTTTTGGCTTCACGCTCCCTCGTTCGCTCTCTATCCATGTAATTATTTCATGCCTTCTGGGAGTCAGCCTATGTTGTGCAACAGCAGTGACCTTTGACCCCCACAGCCAGTAAACAGCTCAGGTTGGCCTTTGTTTACTCGTCCCTCTTGTTGTTGTCAGAGTCGGACGGACAGACTTCAGCTGCTGTTTTGATTTTCTTTGCACTTCGATCCAAAGCAGATAAGATGTGTGTGTGTGTGTGTGTGTGTGTGTGTGTGTGTGCACATGTATGTAAGTGTGTGTTAATATGTTTGTGTGTGTGTGTGTGTGATTTAAATGAGTCAGTCAGCTCCGTCGCAGCTCCAGCCTTGAACCCTCTGCGGTGCCTCCTGCTCCGACCCTGCGTGCAGCTCCGCCGGAGGCCCCTATCACGAGGACCCTGGCCCTTTAAGAGGCGGTGGTCTCTCCTCCTCGGCTGAAGGAGGGGTGGAGGGGCTGAAACTGTCAGGGAGTGGTTGGTGACGGAGATAAGTTTGTCCTCTCTGCCACGGCAAAATGGAGAAAAAGATGTATAGCTGCATGTGTGTGTGTGTGGCTTTCAGTGTTTGTAATAATCCAGAGTCACATGATCAAATCCTTTTCTTTCTACATCTGTTTTTCTGTTTATTTTATATATTAATTATCTCCCTGAACGTATGAGAATTTGATTTATATAACGACTGTGTTGTGGTGGTGAAAAGTCAAAGCTGAGATAAGACTGAAGGATTGTGACAAGGTTGTGAAGAGGAGAGGAAGAGGAGTTCACGAAGAAAAAAAGGAGGAGGACAAATACACTTGTAAGGTCACAGCTGTGTTAGAGAGGGTGAGAAAAGTTCCCCCCCCCTTCACTCCTCCCTCTCCTCCTCCTCCTCCCTCTCCGTCTCTCTACAGTATTGTTTTTCATTTGACACCAGCTTCTTCCTCTCTTCTCTCTCTCTGGTTTTTAGTTTTCTCCACCTTCACCTCATCTCGCTCCTCTTTCATCTCTTTCTCCTCCTTGATCCTTTTTTTTTAAAAAAAAATCTGTTTTCTGACTCAATGTCACAACATTTCGCTCTTCCTCTCCTCTCTTCTCTTCTCCTCTCCTCCCCCCACAATTGGAGTTTTGCCCCCTCCCTTCCTGGACATTATAGAGATGCCCTTGTTTGCAGCAGGGAGCCTCGGGGCCACGGCGAGATGCAGGCCGGTCGCATGCAACGTACACAACACGCAGGGCGAATCAGTCAAGGCTGACAGCGAATCTCCACACACACACACACACACACACATCTGTTGATCTGTTGAGCAACGACATGTTCAGATAAACAGGCTGCGACTGAGTTCAGGCGGATATTAGTAGAATTTTAAAAAAAAGGCGACTTCTCGTTTGTCTCAGTGACCTGCGAGCTCTCTGCAGCATTTAAAAACAGATAAATTATAACATGTCGAGGTGGAACGGCAGAAAGAGCTCGAGTCTGATCTGTCTTTATTTTTGTTCAGTGGACACTGGAAAGAAAGCATATATTTCTTTTATCTTTTGCACATTGCTGCTCCCCTGATGGTGAGTTAAGCTCTCATCCTTTACAGCCACCAGCAGGTTGACATTTGTGCTTGAAGTGAGTCTTCTGGACGACGACAGGACGAGTTTCGTCCCCTCAGGATCGTTTTAATAACTTTGTTGAGCCCTTAAGAGAAGCTGTGATGTAGGAAAACATTAACTGAACTGTTTCACCTGAACTTGAAGCATCAACCCCCCCACAAAGGCAGCCAGACGCATATTTTCAATGCAGAGCTCCACCAGATTTTATCTGTTTCTTGTTTCTCAGGTGATAAAAAAACTGCCAGATTAGTTTTTGTGGAATCTTTCTCAGATTTCTTTAAAATTTGTTCTTTCAGAATAATTTCTGCTCGGTTTTTTTTGTGCTTTTTCAGACGTAAAACAGATTATTTTGGTGGGGTGGCCCTTTAGCAGCCAGTCTGCCTCCACCAGACATCCAACTGCCCGACTCATCTCTGTCACTCATTAATCAAGCCCCACCCTCACACACACTCACACAGACACAGACACACACACAGACACACACACACAGTGACAGAAAGTAATAGGTGAGAGGAGGAAAAATAAAGGAGGGCAGGCTGAGCAGTGAGAGGGGTGTGTGTGTGTGTGTGTGTGTGTGTGTGTGTGTGTGTGTGTGTGTGTGTGTGTGTGTGTGTGAATTTGTCTATATAAAGGAAGTGAAGGCCAAAAGCTCCTGAACCTTAAAGCTCACACACCATAAGTATAAGCACACACACACGCACACACACACACACACTGACATTGAGTTTCCCTTCACTTTCCTTTCCGAGCCTCTTCTCCTAAGAGGGGGGTCCTCTCCTCTTGCTCTCAGAGGCTGTAAGGGGAGGAGCGTGTGTGTGTTTGTGATGTTTGAGTGTGTATGTGTGTGTGTGTAAGTGAATGTGTGTGTGTGTGTGTGTTAGGGACTCCAGTTACATGAGTTGTGCAATGTTTGGACCCTCAACTAGAAACCAATGAGAACTGACCTCACTGCCCTCTCCCAACTTGTCTGCTCCACCTTCTCTTCTTCTTCTCTTCTTTTCCTCTTCTTCTTCTCTTCTTTTTCTTCTTTGCAGTTTCATTAAGTTCTTTATATGTACAGGTAAAACTCTGATGCACAGTCGGTGTCAGACACAGCTGAAGTTTTATTGACAAACCTGCCAAAACCTGCACTAAAACTAGTTCTGTCTTTAAACCGACGACCTCCTTCATGTGTTTGCTGTGTGTTTCTTCATGTTTTCAGTAACTTAACATAAAGATTGTGGTGTCATAATCAATTATTTTTGGCTTCTCAAGTAAAATTTGCTGTAATTCAAAGGTAAAGTATTTTTAGTGCATCTAGAGGTGCCTTCAAGCTCTTTTCAGGGATTTTTCGTTTGGTATCTTCGTCCAGCAGCAGCAGTGTGAGAACATCAACACGCCCGCTCGCTTGCTGTAACCTGCTCCGATCACACACGGGCTCAGCCGTGTCTTTTCAGATGTGTGGAAACTAAGGAGCTGTCAGGTGATAGTCTGGGTCACATGACTCGAACATTTGCATTCACACATGCAGCTTAAGACAACTGCCTGTGAATGCACACACGTGTTTGTCACTACAGTCTGAGATGTCCAGAACATATTTTAAAACTTAGATAAGCTTGATATGTTTTCAGTTTTTTGCTGTTTATTTTCTGCTATAAAAAAAACCCACATTGAATCCTTTATTTGGATTGTATAAGAGCCATAATGGAAGATTAACACAGAGGCTTCGACACCATCAGGAGCAGCAAAGAAACGTAGTTTCATGAAGCTGCAGCACAAAAGCTTGGTGACTTTGTGCTGACACTCAGACCTTGGACTCCTACAGCATCTCGTCTTTGTCCCTTTATTTCTCTCTCTTTCTCATTAAATGCATCCAAGTCATCTTAAAGATGCCATAAAAGCGATAAAGATGCATAAACTTCCATTACATCTGAATCCGAGCTTTGACTGCTTTTGCATTCAGCGCACTGACAAATTACCGCTTTATATGTGAATGTCATTGACGGCGTGTCGAGAGGATGTTACATGGCGATGAACTGAGATTGAACCCAAAGCGGCACGAGAAGGAAGCCATTATGAAGGGAAAAAAAACATTCTGCCTCTCTTTTGATTTTGGTTATTTCTCTTCCTGGTCTAATGCTGATTGTAATCTTATAGTTGCATCAAGTGACAGTGGATCCAAAGTGAAGCTGCTGCTGCTGCTGCAACCGCTGCAACTGCTGCAGCTGCTGCAGCTGCTGCAGCTGCAGCGGCTGCAGCGGCTGCATGGTTAAATAACAGCACTATTAAAGGAAACTCTGCGTCTAACAGTCTAACAGGGGGAGAGTATGGGCGTAAAAAGACAACTGGAGCAAGACGGAGCCAAATTATCTTCATCTGCACTTCAGATGAAAACGACTCAACATTATGTGTGTGTCAATGTGTGTGAGTGTGATTGTGTGTGTGTGTGTGTTGCTTGGGAAAATCGCTGCGTGTGCGTTCATGGGTGTGGGCATTACCAGACGTGAACCACGTACGTGTACATATGTGTGTGTGTGTGTGTGTGTGTGAATCCTGTGGGGGCATGAACAGAGTGTGGCTGACTGGGGCAATCCCCCTACCCCCACCCAAAACACACACACACATACACACACACACATGTACACACATACACACACACACAAGGCCGAGGGGGTTTGGAGAGAGGCAGCAGTGACAGAGAGGAGAGCGCTGACCCAGATAGTGTCTCTGTCCCACCCTCTCTCTCACACACACTGTAAAAAATAAGCTCAGCTTGACACACAGTTTTATTTCTCACTGTGATAATGGATTTAAAAAGGAGCTACATTTGTGTCCTTTTCAGCTGTTTTTGATTTTTCTACAAATTTCTGTCAGAAATGAGTGAAAAACATCAACCACAAGTTCCCAAAGTCTGTAAGAACTCATCTTCAGTGAGGCGGCTGTATTAAGAAACAGATCTTTTTCCCCTCGTTTCTGTTTTGTGATGTTTTGGACACCTGAAAAATATTTTCCAGACTGTATTGATTTTAAAGTGCCAGCTTGGTGTTTTATAGTGTGTAAAGAGAAAATAGAGATTTTGCAAAATTCTAAAGTCGCCTCGGCCTTTCTCTTGACATCTTATTTTAAAGGTCAACACAGCCGATCACACAGAACGACAGCTGTCACGTCGCTGTGTTCATGTAAATATTTGAGCCAAGATCATATCACAGTTTGACACTTTATGTGACAACAGAAACAAAAAATATGTGTAAATTAGAAAAACTAAATGATTTTGACTTAGTTTTGAGCTTTATTCATAGCACTGACATCCAAAATTGCCAGTCATTGTTGTATTACCTGATTACCAGGACTTAAAGTGTTGTGTGGGTTCGATGGGCGGAGCTTATGGGCTGAACCTGGGGGACGATTCCACCTGTGAGAGAGTCGGGATGCAACTGGAGCCTCTGGAGGAATAAAACCAGGAGTCCCCTCAGATTTTGCCCTGATCCTGAGCCTCTAACCAGCCAGAGGAGAGCTCTCAGTTTAATTTTTTTTTACTTTTGGTATTAAGAAGAGGATTTATTTTCACTTAAACCTTCAAAGGATCCAGCGGTCAAGCTTGTACAAGCTATTTAAGTAGCACACACTCTCATTTTGGTGTAAAAATGTCCTTACATTGTTGCCTCCAGCTGTCTGTGTGATGATCACATGCGTTGTGCTATTTAAAAATAATTTTGTCAGCTGCTCTGTCAGGAAAACAGAACTTTACTAACAGAGCCACAGGTGAGAAGAGCAAAACCTTCGGATGACCTTTATTTTTATTAGTGTTATTAGCGTATAAATTCAAAGTAGAAATAGTTTTGAAGCTGTCACTTTTCGATGAAGACTCCTCTAGTCCCCTCCTGTCAAATCTCTATCAAAACTATCCTTTTTTGCGGTTTCACATCAGAAAAGTAAAGTTAATTACATATTTTCTGATTAACTGTTTCAGCCAGTTGAGGTGAATGAAAAGCTCAGAAACCTGCGACGTGACTCCAGTCCTCAGCTGCCTGCAGCGCTGCAGGAACAACACGGGTTGTTCTGAGCGAGTGTGAATGTGTGGGACCGTGTGAGGATGAAGCAGAGCGTTAAGTTCACACTAAGTCAGCCTTCACCAGATAAAAATAGATTAAAAAAAAAAAAAAGTTGAGAAAGTTTGAAGCCCAAAGATAGATCCTCTGCTGGACGGCTGCAGGACGACTTCACAACAAAGCAGCTACGGTCCAGAAGTCACACAATGGACACTTTATCAAAACTGATTTTTAACACTAGCATACCAAGTACTGAAGCATTATAAGCTAACAGACACTAAAATATTACACACACAAAGTGCAGCTTCAGCATGCAAACAGTCTTTGCTTCAATCTGCAGAACTTACAGTGAATTAACGTCTGCTGGTATCCAATCACATCTTTAATTTCACTTCATATGCATCGTATGTGCGGAATTCACAGTCTCTCTGAAGAACTTCGGATCAGACTGAAGTTACTTTGCAACAAAAACAGAAAACGCACTGGATCTTAGCTAGTGTTCGATTAGTTTTACGATCAGTTATTATTTATTTGGAACCTCATAAACATTTCTTTGACTCGTCACTATGTCTCATCTCTTGTAACCTTTGCTAACTTTGTTTTAGTTTCAATCCTTGTAGTTTTTTGCTTTTGCCTGTTTTCCATTTGTTCGAATGTTTCAAAGGCTTTAAAATGGAGACTTGTAGAAAAGCTTCTGAAGCTGTTTTAGCCTGAAAAGTCCTGTGTTCAGACGTATGTTTCTCTCGGTGTGAGTCCCAGTCTCTGTCTCTGCAGCCATGACAGCCTCATGTTCCCTTCAGTCCCTTTAACAGAGGAAAGTTGGGCCAGAAAACTCTTTTCTTAACGTTCTTCATCTTTCCTGCCACTTAGCGACCAACCCTCCGCTTCCTGTTTATGCCCAGTTTACCTGAACTGTCATGTGATCAAAAACAGCATTTTAAACAAAAACCTTTTGCTGTCTGTCTCTTTTTTTTTCTTCCAATCCCCCTCGTCTCTCTCTTCCCCCCACACTGACTTCCTGCAGTGGGATCAGAGGCTGAGAGGGTCACACCCACCCCACCCTTTTTATTCCTGGAACTCCATGGTGGGACCCCTCCTCTGAGAGGAGGCAGGCGCACACACACACACACACACACATGCACACACACATACATGCACACACACTCACACTCATACTCGTGTCACTTCTCATTTAAACAAACACAACATGCGCATGTACACACACACAGTCTCTCACTATCACTGCTCATTAGTGCTGCTCCGTCCACACACACACACACACACACACACACACACACACACCTCCTGGCCCCCTCACTGTACTCCTTCCTCCTTCCCCTTGACCGCCTTGTCTACGAGCAGATGTGGATCAGGTCGGATTTTCGGTGTTTGCTTCAGCCTCTCTGGAGCGGCAGAAGCGGGTGTGGTTTGTATACTGAAGGAAAAGTTCACTCGAATTAAAATTTCAATTCAGTGTTTTTGTTTTTCTGTGATTCGCCGCTGACGTGGCTCCGTCTGAACTCCACCTAGCTGGAGCTCCAGAAAAGGTTAAAACAAACTGTGAGGAATTATTTGGAAAATCCTGGTCGATCCTGGTCCGGCTGAGGAACCTCAGTCTTCAGGGATTTGATCTGAACTCTGTAAACAAGATCTTTACAAGAGTCATAAAAGTGCTGAGACAGGTGAGCTGAATTTAAAGCCATGTGCTCAAGCAAAACATCACTTTTCCTGTTTTTAGCCCTGAAATTTTTGCTCTATATGGAAACAAAATGCTCCCACATCACCATAAAGAAACAAAATAGGCTCCACAAAGTTAAAACTGTAATGATGGATTGATCTTTGCGTAAGCTTATTTTTAAATGACATAAAACATGAAGAAAGTACCTCAAAAAGCTCATGCAAATTCATGAGTCAAGTTCATTAGAGTTGAACTCAGGTGAGCAAATCCACTGATCACAGTGATTTCTATGAATAAATTGATTTCACAGCTAATTCTTTTAAATGCTGCTGACCCAGCATACAGCAGCTTCAATCACAGGTCAATGTCACATGCATTTAATGCAAAAAATGACAAGTTTTAGACGCCAGACACCAAAAAAATGTACAGAAACAGGTTCAAGAGGAAGTTTTAGCGAATGGTTGGAGTTGAGGGAGTGTGTTTGAGTTGAGACGCTGGTGGAGTTTTGCCCTTCAGCTCTTTCCACCAGACAAAAACAAAACCTCCTTCCACCAGATTTGTCTGACGCTCAGCTAAAAATGTCAACAATGGCGCTTTCAGAGCTGAAACAAGTTCTTCCAATTGTGTCTTGGCTGGAAGAGCGCAAGTCTGATTTATGAGGAAACTTGTTTTCTTATTCACAAAACTTCTTGAGTCTTATGAGGAAAAAAAACGTAGAGAGCAAAACGTGATTATTTTCAGAGGGAAGTGATTTAAAGCACCGACAACGCTCAGAAATTGTTCATGTTTTTTCAGTGTTAATGTGTAAAATTCGTATCTAAATGAGGGAAGAAGGTGAGGTTGTCTGATTTTCACTCAGCATCGGGTTTTTATTTAAAGATGTATGTTTTTTATGATCACATGATGTTTGTTGGAACATTTTTCTCGAAGCATCCGTCAAATTTGAGAATATTGAAATGATCCTTTAACTTTTTCCTGTCAGTTCTGCTCTAAACTTTCACTCATTTTTTTTAAACCACACTACTTGAGCTCTTTTCACTTGTGTAGCTCTAATTTACATGCAGTTAAAATCGTAACTGAACATGAAGTTTGCATAAGTTCCTGTTTTATGCACTGTTGCATATGATCATACTCTTAACAGTTTATAGAACAACACAAGGACATTTTTCCTCTTTTGCATCGTGTATGAGTACCAGTAAACAACCAGAAGTCAATACAAATCAATATGAAAATGAAATGAAAGTTGCCCTTTATGCTTGGAGTATAATATATCATCTGGCTGCAGTGCATTGTGGTCTTTTTTTCCCTCTCCTGATGTCGGTGAAATCAGACTGTTTTTTTCTCACATGGATTTCTCTTCACGTCATTCGTTGAATGTCAGTGTAAATGTCAAACTTAATGCACTCCATGTTACAAATAACTTGCCATGAACTGTTTGGCCTCCTGTTCGAAATAAGAAAAATGTCCAGAGACCCAAAGAAATAAAGAGATAGAAAGCACAACACCCCTTCGAAATGTTTTGTGGAGGTTGTTTGTAATTTCAGACACTGGCTGTGTGCTGATTCGGTGGTGGGGGGGGAAGGTGTGACATCAAGCTGCCTTTACCTTTGTTTGGAGACACAGAGGGGGTTCTGTCCCGGGACAATGGGACAGAGAGACTAGTGTGTGTCCTCTGAATGTGTGTGTGTGTGTGTCTCTGAATATGTGTGTGTGAGTGTGTGTCTGTGTGGGAGGGGTGGTGCTTTGCAGCCACACCCAGGCTGATTGGCTGAGGCCACACCTTGCTGTGGAATCCACTGGGTCACATGTCGGCCTGTAACACCGTGCCTCGGCTCGGAGTCTGTGCCTGCAGAGTCTCTTTACAGCCAAACACACCGAGCTGGTAAACACATAAATAAATACATAAAAAACATTTGTTAGCATCACTTTAGGAAAGTCCGGGGATTAAGTCATTAATAACATGACCTGGATGTTTCTTCATAGCTTCTGGTTTTAACATTAAGACAGAAAAAAAAGGAGTGCAGGAAAGTTTGTTTAAGTTTTTCAACCACAGACACAGTTGATAAATGTTGTTTAAAACATATAGTTAAGGATTTGACTTCATGCCATGGAACAAAAAACATGAAACTTCTCAGATTTTCGGTGCATTAACCGCTGACCTCGCTCATAAATCAACAGCCATGTGAAAATGAAACATCAGAAATCTGATGAAAGAAGTCTGTAGTGCAAAAAAAAACTGCTGCAGACGGACTTTTTCTGTCTCTGAACTAAAACTACACCTCCCTTCTTAACTATGCACCAATCTGACATACTTTCCCTTTGAACACCCTGAAGGGCGACGCACACCGGAGGCATCACCTGGGCAGTAACACACTCCCATCCATTGTTTTCTGAGTTTGACGTCTTAATTAATCAGCTCAGGGTTCGTGCTGGCTGCTTTACCTTGATTACTCGTTCTGTAGGTTTGACGTGTGTGTGTGTGTTTCGTTCTGATCCATCGTCATTGTTTGATATTGACGTCCACCAAAGGATGCAGCGCTCGGGTCGGTGTGTGTTGTGTTTATTTTACTCCTTTCCTGTTCTTGTGCTGCTTTTACTTTCGCAGCTAATCACCTCGTGTGTGCTGGTGACCTCACAGACGAAAGTTCAGTCAAAGCCCCTTTTTACATTCGTGTCCTGGCTGAGCTTCACTCCATTATTTGTAATTTTAACCTCCATGACATCAGTGATGCCCACATGAAGATGTCTTTAACTAATTGCATGATTGTACTGAGTCAGTGGTTTTTAAATGAAAGACCTCCTTTGTGCTGTTTACTGTTGCACTGTGCAATGCTCAATGCTGTGCAATGAATTGAGGATCTTATCATCACGGATTTTCAGGCTGTTGTTAAGATTTTGCTTCTGCATCTTTTGCTTGAGGTGGATTTCATTTCAGTCTGATGAAGCTTGTGTCTTACCTGACAAAAGCAATGGAGCCACTTAAACGTGTTGCTGAATCATGATCAGAAATGTTCGAGTCAGGAGATCTGAGCTGCTTCAAGGGGCGACCAGCATGACCGGTTGTGTTCAAACTGGTAAAGGCCTCACCACCAGTGACAATTAAAAATTCCAGTTATTAGATATACTCCAATACTTCACTGTCTACAAGCTTCCTATGCTTTCAAAATAAATAATAAATAACTATTTATTTGCCTCTAAGCTTTACGATTTCAAAGATTGCATTGCTTTAAGTTAATCTTTACTACTTAATCGTGTTCAGTAGTTTTTCTTAGCGGAGTTACAGTCCCACCTGGATCAGTTATGGCATTAAAATGCTGCTTACAGTCCAACACATCCATAATTTAAAAGTCTGAGAGAAACTGCTGCAACCAACGCTTCAGTGTCACTCTTCATTTGGATAATGTACATACTCAGTAATCAGCTGGGTGTTTCCACTGAGTCAGTATTAATATTAAAGAAGGATGTGCACAGCTAAACCCCCCCTTCCCCCCCTCCTCAGAGTGGATGGTGGACTTTACCATCCACAGCACCGAGTTTCCCATGAAAAGCAGTGGGTTTTTCAGCTGAGTCTACTTCAGACAGGAAGCACTTGTGTGTGAGTGTCTGCCGCACTGTGAGAAAGAAAGCAAACGGACTTGTCACCCTTTCTATCACTTCCTGTTTTAAGCTCACGCTCATACAAAGGCACGATGGGTGCAGAGGCCATGCTGGACCCTCCTGTCAATCAGTGTGATCGTTCTTCACCGTGTTCAGCTTCATCTGGATGTTTCAGCTCGTGTTTGAATCTCACAGAGGCCGACTTCTTATTCAAAAACCACAACTCAAAGCAATTCCACCGAGACGTGAGGCTGAAACCGCGTTCGCATCAGCAACAGCTGAGCTCATAGAGGAACATGAAAAAAGAAAGAACTGGAGGGGAAGTTGTTTTTTTTTTTATAACTTCCACAAATGGAGATCAGCAGTGTTCAAACTGGAGGTCATGACCCCGCTGTGGGTCACTGTGTGGACACAGAGAAGGAAAGTTAGTCGGTTTAAAAAGATGGTTTTATTGCTTTGAAATAAACACTGATGGAAAACTGAAACAACAACATGATGGAAATAATTCTGCAGCTTTCGATCAGCTTGATTGGAATTGATTTAAGCATTTAAATTAAAGGATAACATGCATATTTAGACCACATGGCATTGAGAGACACACATTTCAGCAGCATTTCATACACAACTTGATCATTAAAGATGTTAAAGAGGTTTCTAATAGCTCCCTTTAATACAGACAAATATTAACGGCACTCAAGTCTGACTTTTCTAATTTCGCTTGTAAGGTTTAAACTTCTCTTTATATGTCAGGGAAATAAGTCTTAAGCCTTAAAGCACAGCTCTAAAATAGCAATAATTGGCTTGTTTTGTTCAGTAAAAACCAACGTTAGCAGATAATTTGTTTATTCTTGAGGAAGTTTTGAGTTTTTGTGTTGAATCATGTTATTTAAACATTTCAAAGGAAAAACTGGCATCTCACTGGGTCAAATTTGGTTTTGATTCAGAGGAAATCATTAAAAAGATGATTTACATCTATAGTTTCAACACTTTTGGCTGAATTATTAGAAAGTTCTTGAACAGTTTTATTCTCAGTGAGCAGTTTTTTTTAAAAATGTCTATTAAAGGAAGTGGACATGCAGAGAAAATGGAGACAGAAAAGAAGAGAAGGGGTGTGTTAAGTCTCTGTGCCTCGGCACTCCCCACACCTCTCTCACTCTCTCTCTCTCTTTCAGTGTGTGTGTGTGTGTGTGTGTGTGTGTGTTGCTTGGCTTCCAGAAAAGGGTGTGTCCGCCTGCCTGCTGCTGAAAGGGAGGGAGTGGTCAGTTCACGGCTACTCCTCCCTGCTCTCTCTGTGTCTCTGTTATTTCTCTTTCGCTCTCATTCCCTCACTGGCAGCCTCAGGATTAGGCCTTTGTCTCTCTGCCTCCTCTGCCTGTCTCTCTCTCTCTGTCTGTCTCTCTCTCTTTGCCTTTAATTTTCTATCTTTCTTTAAGCAGAGTGTGTGTTTCTGTGTGTGTGTGTGTGTGTTTTTACACCCCCTTCTGGCAGATTTTTGCGAAGGTTTTTTTTCTCCCTGTAGAGTGGAGGTAATGCTTGTTGTCATGTGGTTTTTTTTTCACCCCTCCAAACTCTTGCCTGCCACTTCCTGTCTTGCTTCCTCTCCTACCTGTCTTCCTCTCCCCCCCTCCACTTCTCTCTGCCTTCATATGTTTTCTCCTCTTTCACATTTTTCCTTCCTCTTCCTTTTCTTCCTCCCCCCGCCCACTTTACTCCTCATTCCTCCTTTAAATCCTTTAACAAATCCCCTCCTTTCACCCTCTCTCCCCCCCTTGCCCTGGAAGTTTTGGCTTTTTTTCACTCTTCCTTCCCCCGGTTTTCTCTGCCATTCCTCCCCACCCCCCTTTTTTTTCTCCTCAACTACCCCCCTTATCACCTCCTCTCCTCCCTTCCTCCCCTTCTCCTCTTCCTCTCTTTCCCTTCCTTCTACTCTTCTTCCTCTATTTGTCAGAAATCTCTCCTTCTCACCTCCAGCCTCTTCTTCTTCTTCTCCTCCTCAGTGCCAGTCGACTCCTAAGCAGAAGAAGAGTGCCGCCGGCGCCCAGAAGAAGCAGAGGAGCCCGGCCAAGCAGAGCACCCTGACCCAACAACAACAACAGCCGCCGCCGCCATCGTCATCACCACCGCCACCGCCGCCTCCAGCGTCCCAGGAAGAGGAGGAGCCGGCGACCAGGCCCCGACCCCCGCAGGAGGAGGACGAGGAGGAAGCAGGCGAGGAAGAGCGAGAGGAAGTGGCGTCGCAGTCTGTGAAGAAGAAGGAGGAAGAGGAGGAGGAGGAGGAGAAGGAGGGCGAGACAAACATGCCCTCCGTCCAGATCAAGCCGGAGCCAGAGGAGATGGAGTGCACGGTGAGGAGTGAGGGCGGGGCGGGCGGAGCTGATTGGTTGATTGATTTGCAGAGAGGG
The DNA here is from genome assembly GCA_029814665.1 of Acanthurus lineatus. NCBI lineage: Eukaryota > Metazoa > Chordata > Actinopteri > Acanthuriformes > Acanthuridae > Acanthurus > Acanthurus lineatus. The sequence continues at coordinate 20,792,638 of JAPZDV010000006.1, read as the reverse complement.
GGTAGGAGATGATCTGTGGATTGATGGGAGTCAGGTGGGAGCTGGTGGGTGTGGCCGCTGACTCTCATCTGCCATGGTCAGATTAATCAGGTAGAAATCAAACTGAACACCTGAAAAAATCAGACAAAAGCTGGAGAGAAATCTGATAAAATACTTAAATACTTATGTAACTAAATACTAATCAGGTCGACACGAGGAGGATTCACAGATGAGTCAGTGACTGACTAAGTGTTTACATGTCAAATGACATAACTCAGCAGTTTTGGCGTAAAGAGTTCAGGGAGACCGGATTCTTCCTGAACTGTAAAAGTGACTCTGATGTGTAAATCAGATCCACGCATGAAAAAAAGCTTTTTAAAAGGAAGTTCTGGCCATCGATACAATCCTGCTCTTATGTTTAATAGTTCTGGACGTCGTTCATGTCTGTGATAATAACAGTGAACTCACAAAGGTCACAGCAGAGATCTGAAAAAGGCTGAATGCAAGAAGCAGGAGTGATCAGCTGATCAGACTGAGTGTAAACAAACTGCCATGGTAACCAAAACTATTGAAAAGTTATTTAAAAAACTTCCATCGGCATGTAAACTGATAAGTTCACTGACTCGTAGCATTGACCCATCAGAAGTGCTGTTGTTGTGTAAGGAGGGATTGTTTAGTTGCTCGATTTGCATGAAACTGTTATTTAAAAAAAAGTCTTTAGTTTAAATCCAGATTAATTTATCAGCTTTAACAGACAAAGTAATGTTTTTGTCAAATCACTTCATCTGAGAAAGGTTAAAGTTGAGTTTAAAAACCAAATCTTTGCAACCTGGTGGTCGTTTCAGGCACCAACAACATGATGAAAAACTATACAGCAGGTCAGACTCGAGTAACAGACTGATTCGTTTATAGGTTTAAAAGATACCTAAACTCTGCACAGCAGTTCCTGACACTCTGAGTAAAGATTTACCGGCTCAGGAAAGGTATCAGTGCAGCAGCCGGTTTGTTTTTCATTGCCATGATCACCGGGGGACAGTGGAAACAGCAGCGTTCATGTTACAAAGTGATCCACCATGCTGGGCGTGTGGCTCTGCGATGTGGAAAAAGTTCACCTTTTTTTGCAGGAAGCCTCAGTGGTTTTTTTTTTTTTTTCTTTTTTTTCCTCCATGTTGGAGCCCCTGTTGTATCAACGCAGAGGCCCCTTCATATGAATGAGGGAGGGTGGGGGGCTTTTCCCGATCCGTCTGAACGGGGGCCTTGACCTTTCTCCGGTGTTCGTTACTGTCAGGGGTCACATGACCACTCTGTTTAAACTGCTCTTATAGTTACACAGAAACAACTCTGAGCTTTGTTTGACACCTTTTTAAGCTTCAAAACAGAGACTTCAACTAGTGGCTGACATGAGTAACTGCAGTTAATGTGTGAAGAACAGAGACTGAAAATGTAATTTCTAAGCGAATATTCTTGCATAAAACCCACAAAAACCTCAGTTCGAAACAGCAGAATCTCAGCATGAACAGTCCTCTGTGTTTGTGTGTTTTCATGTGTGTGTGTGTTTATGTGTGTTCATGAACATGAGTGGCAGTGTACAGTCGGGTGAGACTGAGCCTTTTAACAGTACCCATGGCATTTGTGGCATGTTTGGCAGCCTTCATTGTCTGTAGATGTGCAGAAAGGCTTCACATATGGGATCTGTGAGATGATAAAATACAATGTTTAGTCTGGAAAGTGTTTGACAAGCAAGAGAAAAGATTAAAATTATGTTAATATTTGTGTATGTGGATGTTTTTACATCTGCTGGATAAAAACATTGTAGTCTTACCCTTTAATTTCTAATTGGCAGTTGAACAAACTGTAATGAAACTGGTGATTATCAGTGATTAATGTGCAGATACCTGATGTGGAGGAAATCACTGTGAAAAAACACAACAAGTATGATTCAGGAAAGGTTTTGGTCTGATTTGACCCAAACAATGTGGTTTATTTGGCTTTGCCTGATGAAGCCCACCGACCATAAACACTGCTGATGGTAACACAGGTTCCTAAACTGACTGCAGATTTGGAATAACTGCACATTATTAAAAATAACCCTCCTTTATAATTAAACGTAACCGTGGAATGTCGGTGGTTGATTTGGCTTTTAATCGGGAGGTCAAACAGAAGAAAAAGCGCGGATTAATCGGTGTAAATATGTCATCGACAGCATTTTGAAATCTGAGCGAATGTGTTTGCACAAGGTCTGGTGCAGCTCTGTGGTTTTGTAGCAATGTGTTTTCTTTGTGAGCGACAACTCCCAGGTATTTAACCTGAGACGGCAGCCTGTTCTGAAAGGTCAACAGCCAGTTTCTGTTTCCTCGGCTGACACGTGGACACTTCAGTGGAAATGTTTATCATTTTCAGGTGTGAAACTTCAGATTCAGATCACCAAACAGGTGAAGTTTGATCAGCTGTTTCACCACTTTTTTCTGTTATTTAATGGATATTGGATTTTAAAATCCTGCTGACAGACACACAAATGTGCTAAAGGTGTTTTTTTTATCTTAAAACACAAGAGGAGTGATGTTATTTGGATTTTTTTTTAGGTGTTGTTTGACAGTTTTTTCCAAAATATGAAAAAAAGGAGTTTTAGCAGCCGACTGAAAGCTGAAATGATGCCTCCACCTGTCAGCTTTTAAAATTCAGCCCCATATTTAAGTGATAATAACTCAAAACTTTTCCCTTAAACTGTCTCCTTGATCTCTGTGAGCTGATTTCATATTTCAAGGATGTTCAGACGTGCTGACAAAGCAGTGATGTCATGTCAGTCACAAGTTTAACACCACAAACTTTCAGCAGGAATTTAACTTCGGAAAATCCTGTTAGATGGAGGAAGTATCCCATGAAGATGGAGGGATCGGATGGGGGAGAACTGAATTGTGGGATTGTGGATTTGTAGGTGGAGGACAGAATGGGATGAACTGATGATGGATGGAAGGATGTGGAAGCGTGAAGGGAGTGCAGGAGCAGAATTGATGGAGGACTGACTGGAGGGATGTATGGAGGAGTGAGTGATAGGCGGTTTGAAGGGATGGATGGAGCGGAGGGTGATTGGATGGGAATATTTGTGAGGAGGAGGCTGATGGTTGTGATGAAGGTCACAAAGTGTCAGAGGCTTTCTGTTTTTCTTGAAATGAATAAAAGTGGAAACGGATGACGTCACGATGCAGTCTGAGCTCCTCTAGTGAAGACTGAAGTGTCTGTGAAAAGGCATTTTAATTACATTCCTCTTTTTCTTCACCGTCTGCTGAAGCTTATTCCAAAGAAACCAGAGTCATAAAACCCTTCAGTCCTGTGCTGAGACTGAATTATCACATATCGAGTTACATATTAGACAATCAGACATTAGAAAGAAATATCTTGGTTAATCAGTTATTGTTTTCTTTATTAAATAATCAATAGTTTAGTCAAATAATGTAATAAAACAATAAAAATGTCTCTTTAAGTTAAACAGAACCAAAGATGATGGGTTAGGATGATGATGTTTGGTCCAAAACCCAAAGAAATTCAATATTTGAAGTGAAGCTGAAGCCATAAAATGGAATATTTTGGATAGATGATCAGTTCATTTGACAGGGATTTTCATGTTTATAGAGTGACAACATTATGGATGATGCAGCCGTTCTTTAACAGGAGGTTCAGCAGTTTTGAGACCAGCAGGGGAAACCTCTGGACAGAGAAACACCCTCATTGAGCTCCATATCTCTTGCTGTTGGGGAGCCTGTGAGCGAAGCATTAAACCTCTCTGTGGTTCAGGATGTGCAGCAGCAGTGAATGAATGAATGAATGAATGAACGACTGGATTGGAGTGAATGTTGACTCTGTCAGGCCTCTGTGGATTCATAAAGTCTGCCTGCTGTATTGATATGATGTCGGGAAAAGCAGGTCGCCCTGAAGGCGGGGGGGGGAAACGACTGATAGGTGGATAAAAAGATGTAGAAAGTCATAAAACACACTTTGCAAACAAACACTTAATCACTCTCACAGCATGTTGACATTTGCGTCTCTGCATTTCAAGCAGCTCCGTCGACCTTTTGTTTGTTTTAATCCTGAGCGACTTTCAGGGAAAAACATCCTGACAACAAGCTCCATGAAGCTAAAAGAGACGAGGTCAGAGGTCACGGCAGCTCCTGAGCACCCTGACGAGAGACGGTGTGGATCATTTTGAGAAGTTAAATCTTCCTCATGAGGCCAAACACGTTGACTGTCTGCTTTTAAAATCAAACTCATTTGAAGCTGCATCGTTTGTCCCTGTGATGGACTCAGAAACGGGGGGGGTTTCTGTGAAACAGCCTGTGTCTTTAGGTGAACTCCAGACTTTCTGTCATCTCAGAGTCACATGTCTCAGAGGGTTTGAGGGATGTAAATGAATATGACAACAACAAGCCTTCATAACATGCTCAGATGTGGAATTTTAGTGGAGAAGAAATATCATTTAAATGTTCTCGTGTTGCTTTAACAACTGAAATATCAGAGCGGGAAAAAAGTCCCACCCATATTGAAAGATCTGCATTTTGAGAACTAATCATTTATTATAACCGGGCATGTAAACAAACCTTAAACAGCATCAGAAAACGTTCATAGCGAAATTTTTGCTTCGGGTTTGACCTGAATTTAGAGAAATGCCATCACTATTGATGATGACAGGATGTTTCAGTGACCTGTGTTGAATGTTTACGTCCTTTGTAATCATTTTTTACGCTTGATGATACCTTTTAGAATTAAAACTCTCTATAATTTGATGTTAAAATCATCTTATCTGCCTCTTGTCTTCCAAAAGGCCACACTTTATTTCCTTACAAACTGACGCAGAGTCACCTGGTTGGACTCGTAGCGTTTGCAGAAGACGAACCTGCACATTGCAGCTCATGTTTCAGAGTGTTTGTCTGCTGACCGGCTGTCGGCTGTAGCTTTCCATCCTGATGAGAGTCACAGTGTGGCTGCTCTCCATGAATGCTAATCAGCTATAATCAGAAGTAATAAACACGTTGGGAGTGTTTGCATGTTACCTGGCTGAGCTTACGGGTCAGAGGCGTGGGCATGCCGCTACACCTTTAACCTTTATGACTTTAGTGTTGAGTCGATAGGTTTGCTCCATGTAACCTGTTATAATCAGAGACAGAAGAGGGTGGAGAATCAAGGGCGTGGGCAGTAATGATAAGGTGAGGCCATTCGGAGTCACACGCACAACTACATCAGCCAATAACCCAGTTGACACACTGAGGAAGGAGGGGAAGGGTGGTGTCAGCTGCAGGGGAGGATGGGTAAGGAGTAAACAGAGGAAACAGTGGAAAGTGTAAAAAAAAAAACAGAGAGTGGAGACGAGATAGGGAGATAAAAAAGAAACAAATTGGCAGCGAGAGGACAGATGGAGAGAGGGGAGAGATAGGAGGGATGGTGTAGAGGTGGAGGTGCAGAGGGTGTGGACGGTCAGATAAGCAAAAGGCTGCACTGCAGGATTATGACTCCCATCCATTTTATCCTCCTCTCTGCTCTCCTCAATGATTTTTTTGTGTGTTTTTCACAGTTTTGTTGTCCCTGTTTGCTCCGAACAGCCAGCAGCAAGCAGATAAACACCAAGGCTAACTGTTCCCATTGGTTTTTTATTAGAGAAGCTAACGATGCTAACAGGCCTTTTCAGAGAAACTGAAGGCCAAGTGGAGACATGTTTTGTGTACAAGGCCATAAAATCAACCGAGAAGGTCAGTGATGTTTGTGTGATTTTTGGCAGCGAGAAAAAACACAGCAACATAAAAACAAGTGGATCATTTCTGCCTGTTTGCTGTGCTAACACTTTAAAATTTTGCTATGAAGAGTGATCGTAGCATTGCATAATTCAACATCACCTTTTGGTTTTTTAATAACCTTAATGATTTGATTTGTATATTTAAAATGCAAGCGCTCTTAGACATGTAGTTTTTATTTACAGCCTTCAGCTCAGCAGAGAAAAAGTCCTCAGAAGTGCAACCATCATGGACGCTAACAGGGTTACAATTAAGAATATATTTTGGTTTAACTGTCACATTTTCTCTCCCTGGAAGCTGCAATAATGACGGTGTTTTGGTCAGAGGTTTTAACTGTTCACCGCACCTACAGTAATGACAGGAGGTGCAGTTCAGTCTTCAATCAGATCCAACATGAAAATGCTCTCAGATGGAGTTTCGGTCACATTAAAGGCTCGTTTGTGGCTTGTTAGCTACCTGTTAAACAGACTGAAGGGGCCATTTGACTGGCTGACCAGTCAGTTCGCTGAATCTACAAAGAAGCTGTGCTTTTTTTTGTGACACCACTGGACCAACAATCCTAGAAATCCCCCCCACCCCTCCATCCAGCTTCTCCCTGATGTGGACTGCAGACTTGGATTTGCATGTGTGATGGTATGTGAGAATGTGGGATAGGCAAGACTGGCCATATAAGCAGGGAGTGGTGTGTTTGGGAGCGGAGATGGGATGTAAAGTTAAGGGGAAAGTCACACAGAGGACAAGAAAACAGCTGCTCTTTACCCTCAGCGAACATTCCCAATCCGAAGCACCTCATGTTGTGCAAAAAAAACATCATACAGATTGCATTTATGTACTTTTAAATGTGGCATCAGTGTAGAAGCCTCATTTAGAAAAGAAATTCTGCTTCCAGGTCACATGATCACATGAGGTTTAGTCAGACTCACTGGTTGTAACCTGCCACTGGGTAACTGTTTTAGCTCCTCCTCCCCTCCTGCTAATGAAGTGATGTTATTTTGCTGGGAAACTGTCGCTGCATCTTTAGCAAAGCCAAAGATTGATTTAAAGATAACAAACACGTTAGTTTGCTGGTATTTGTTTTATTAATTGCATCATATTTTTGTTGAATTGTATTGTTAGTTCCCTCAGTGGACTGACTTCCTGCACAAAATGCGGATGTGTGAACTTTGCTTCAGTGTGCATGCAGAGCAGTTCAAGAGCAAATTGGTGATTTGTTGCAGCAAAATTTGCAAACTGTGTCGACGACAGAACAATTTACATAATCGACGAGCTCCTTTTATGGAGGGTGCAGAGATGAAGTTGCATCACACCTGCCCAAACTTGTGCCAAAGGTCACAGAACATTTACCTGCTCAGTCATCTGCAAGAGACCTTTTCCACAAACACAGCCAACTCGCTTTACTTGGCAGGTTAAAAAAATCTGCTCTCACCGCTGAAGAAGCCAATTACATGTCGCCTCTGGCTCTTTGATGGCTGATAAATGATCGCAAAAGAAAAAGCTCCTCAGTTTTTATCTTCAAGTTATAAAAAGGAATCAAGGGATTTAACGTGATGCAAACGACTTCATTTCATTCTTAAACTTTATTTCTGGGAAAAACATCATAAAAGGCTCTGAAGGGCTCACAGCAGGGGGTCCATGAGGACATGAAGGTAATGCTGGGGGAGTTTGAAGAAGTGGGAATGCTAAGAGGTGGCAGAGAGATGTTACTGCATGGAGCCAGATTTGACCTTTTTTTCTCAGACAAGCTGGACTAACAACTTAAACAGAAAAAAAACACAAGAGTTAATAACTCCAAACTTTCCACATAATCACTCAAAGAGTTGC
>JAPZDV010000006.1:20745035-20763369 GCA_029814665.1 Acanthurus lineatus | reverse complement strand
CCTCCTCCCCACCCACACCTCGACATCTCAGAGTCCCTCACAGCACATCTTGTACCAGTGTCCCCCCCCCCCCAAGGTGAACCCCTGCTACACCCTGTGCCCCCCCTTAGCCCCTCCAAGAAGAATTTTAAGTCCTGTCAGCAGATGAAATAGACACCAGACCTTCCTCCTCCTCCTCTTCATCAGAAGAATCACAGGAATATCAGGAATGTGTGTGTGTGTGGGTGTGTGTGTGTGTGTGTGTGTGTGTGCGTTTGTGTGTGTGCGTGTGTGTGTGTGTGTGCGTGTGCGTGTGTGCGCAGCGGCAGTCTGGAGATTTTTACTGTGTGTGTTTCAACACATCATCATCATCATCATCATCATCATCATCATCATCACCGTCCACCCAACAACCTCTCCATCACAAACAGTCCCCCCCCCTCGCCTCCCATCCTCTCAAACTCCACCCGTCACATGAGACGTGCAGAGCAGGATGGACTGAAGGACATCCGTCAGCAGGGACGTTCATCCATCCATCCATCCATCACATGCATCCATCCATCCATCCAGAGGAGGAGGAAGAGGAGGAGGAGGAGGAAGAGGAGGAGGAGGAAGAGGAGGAGAGCTGTGCTGTTTCTGAACTCGAACCTCAAAGAGAATCTCAAGACGTCACTTCAGCTGCTGTTTCTTTCTCACAGTGTGCACATCCACAGTTGGGAAGTCATGTGACCTCAAGCTAAAATATTTTATATTTTTTGGGAAAAAAAAATTCCTTAAAAAGCCTCAAAAAGGCACTTTTTCGTTTTCACCACAGAAACTTTACCAGAAACCATTTTAGGGGCTCAAGAACTTATCGTTTCTAACCTTCAAAATAAAAAAAAAGGAGATATTTGATCATAAAAACATAAGAAGTTTTATTCTCAATCTGCTCTGAAATATTTTTTAGGTCGGAACTGAAAAGAATTTTAAAAATCAGATTTATGGTCCAGAGTTTCTGCTCTGCTGCTCTGTAACGAACCAGGAAACGTCTGCATGAAGCAGAAATAAAAAATATCTCTGAAACACTTTTGCAAAAATGCAAAAATGTTCATAAATGATGTTTTGGTTCTTCAGATGTTTCTGGTCTAAAACAACATAAAACTCTGTTGTTTTTTATCAATTTTATTTCTTAAACAGCAGCAGATCTCGAACATGAAAACTTCCCAAGCTTGTGTGTTACAGTGTGTGTTTGTGTGTGTGTGTGTGTGTGTGTGTGTTTGTGTGTGTGTTTGTGCATGTGGGGAGTTTTTTTCAATGCAGCTGAAGTGACGTCATCATTTATTTCCTCTTTGGTAAACATCTGTGTGAGGCTTAGATCCCCCCTTCCCACCAACAACACCTCCTGCAACCCCGACCCCACCACCCCCTGAAGCCCCGCCCCTTAACCCCCCCTCCCCTACAGGGAGCTACAAGACTGTGAACTTTATAAAGATTCATTTGTTTTCATTGTATCAATCACATTATTGTCATTTTTCTGTGCGCCCCCCCCGCACACACCTTTCTGATTCCTCTTCGATAACAGTATTTGCTTTTTTATGCGTTTTTTTGTTGTTGTTGCCGTTTTATTTTTTTGAAATAAGGCCTTCAGTTCTGTCGCTTTACGTTTTTTTTTCTTCTTCTTTGCCAGATTTTCAACAAAATGGCGTCATTTGTTTGTTTTTTGGTTTTTTTTTTAAAGGAAACGTGATTTCCGGTCATTTCGTTGTGTTTCGAGGCTGTGAAAAAGACTGAGGAGACACAAAGTAGTTTGAGATTACAAGTAAAACTCTCGCGCAGGGAACAGGGAGGCTTTTCTGAGTGAGTGTTTGGTTTGTTGTTTTTTTGGGCGTGTTGTTCATGTGTGTGTGTGTGTGTCGGTGGGTGAGTGTGTGTGCATGTTTTGAGACAAAAACACATAATCAGAATTTAAGATTTTTACGAGTGTGTGTTCCGGGCACTTGTTCTTTTACCTCTTGCCCGTCGAGCCTTAATAACTGAAGTCAATCTGTAAAAGGGCGAAACCGGAACCGCTGACAGACGGCGTGCTGGCCGAAGAGCGACTCGTTTTTAGTTGGAGACTAATTGCCTCGTAAAGAGATGAAACTGTTTCTGGAAGTCTGTCGTGTGTTTCAGGCGTGTATTCAGTGTTTTTTTTTACATCTTAAACTACCTGAACAGCTACAGAAAAGAAATCTCACACACATTGAAATGATTGTGGAAAATTTTAGCAGTGACAGTCGTGACGTTTGTCATGTTGGAACATCCAGTGGTGTGAACACATCTGGGCTGGTTTCACAAACAAAAAAAAAAAAGTGTGAAGCTGCAGGATGAAGAGCCAACATGGCCGCCAGCGGGGGGGTCACAGAGTCAAAGGTCAGGCCGTCTGTCTGTCGGTGGTTTTGGAGAAACCAGGCACTGTGTCGGGCTGTCAGGGTCCCGAGTGCCTGTGGTTTAAACCACGGGGGAAACTAAGCGCTCTCCTCATTAGCATTTCTACCAGGGTGGGGGGGTCACTTCTCTTTCAACTGAGTTTGTTTAATTTAAAACCTCAAAAAAAACCAACAAATAACTCCCAATAAGTTAAAAATTGACATAAATTCTTTGCTGTTTATCCGTGCTGAGCTACAAATCTAATCAGCGCATTTTTTTTTTCAAATCTACCTTCATGCAGTTGGAGCAGAAGTGACCCCTGACCCCTGCCCTCTAACCCACAGTGTCCATGTCTTAAGTGGGCTGTTTCTCAGCTCCCATTCTGGACTGAACTTGATTATGCAACATAACGCAGACCTCGCTCCGGGCGCTGTTCTGAGCTCAGCGGTGGCGCACTTAGCTGCCGGTTTGCACTGCTGGTGTGCAGCTCACGCAGGTTTGCAACAAGAACCTGAAAAGGGAGGTCGAGGTGTGAAGAAGCCTGAGCTTTCGATCTCTGCACGAAACCGGCTGTTTTTTAGGAAAGACAACAAGAGCTGCAGATGGAGGCCGAGTGTGTGTGTGATCGATGAATCTGGCTTCTTCACACACTCCTGACGTGACCCTTTGCAAAACAAAAAAAAAGGCAAAGACAGACGCGCTGTTCTCGCCAGCCACTCGGAGTTACTGTCGCCATTTTCAAAAAAGCTAGTAAACGAGAGCGAAAATGTTAACACACCTGACTTTTTTTCATAGCATGATAGCCGAGGTGGACGTGCAGGCTTCCTGTGAGCTGAGTGCATGCCTGCAAACCGATCATCCGTCCCAGCAAAGTCACTGAATCTGGTTGTGAATCTTTGAAAAAATCGTATTATTTTGTAAAAAAAAAAAATAAGATCAGCCTTGTTAAAAGTTATTATGAGTGTATTAAGAAAAGTCTGGAAAATTAAACTTTTTTTAAAACATCTTGAAGAATCTGAACTAAATTCAGTCACTTGGTTGGAGGGATTTAGTTGTTTTTGTTGCAGTGCAGCGCAGAGAAATGCAACGTTCCCATTCCTCCTAACATCCCCGTCTGCTTCAACTAAAAAAAAAAAAAAAACATAGTTACTAAGCACATCTTTCTAGAAGAGTATATGCATTTGATTGCAATTTTCTTTCTTTTGTAAACTGTTGATAAAGACATTAAGGACAATGACAAATAATTAAGATAAATCCATGTACATAAATGTATATAATCAAAAAGTGCAGAGTAAATGTAACGGGTGAATTTCTATTTTTAACACTGACTAGATAATGTGAAAAAAATCTTTTTTTTTTCGTTTTCTTCTCTCTCTGTTGGTTTGATGAAATGTGTTTTCATCACGTGTTCTTTTTTTTTCTCAGATCTAATAATACATTTGTTTCGTAGTTTCTTAAGATAAAAAAAAAAATGGTCCCACTTGTGTTGTGCACACTTGTTGCATGGAGAGTAGCCTTCTTGTTTTCTTATAGTGACGTTGGTGAGCATGTCCGTGTGTGTGTGTGTGAGTGTGTGTGTGAGTGTGTGAGACGGTGGGTTTCCCCTTAACAATGATGACCTTAAAAAAAAAAAAAAATGAACCCACGCTGAAAATGATTAATTAGGGCTCCTTTTCTTGTAACAGAGCTTGATATTTCTGCACTGGACCTCATTTAAAATATGACTAAAAAAAATCAAACAGTCCTTGAAATGTGAGATTTAGTTGGTTTGGGTCAGAAAGTGTTTTTTTTTCCAGGTGTGTTTGGAAACTTTCAGGTCTGTTGGGGCTGAAAAGGATCAATGCTTTGGGTTTTTTTAGCAGAAGGATATGGATTTGTTTGGATTTCACAGGCCGGTAGAGATGGAAGAAGCACCAGATAAAAACATATCCAACCTGTTTTACACCTCACTTTTTTTTTATTTACAACAAACAGGACAAACCTGTGGTCGCTTACAGAAACCCTGTCGCCATTTTATCGCAGCACAGCTTCACAGATGCAAAGAGCGATTAAAATATGCTGATATGATTTCTCCCATTTGAAGTTTTTTCACAGAAAGCAAATCAATCATGTGTATTTTGTCTAAAATTCACTCGTATGCTTCAGGATAAAATTTTAGCTCACTGGTAGCGATCTTAAATTGATTTGTATCTAAAATCATAAGATAATATAGAACTAAAACTATTTTTTTTGCTTTAAACAGGAACTTTTTGTGCAAGACTGACTGTAACAGTTGCTCAGGCTCATTGGATTTGTTTTTATTAAATATTAACACCGAAACCATTTATTTATCTCGGTTAAAGTCCAGAGAATTTATGCTCCCATTTTTTTTTACTGAGCAGAAACGAGTTGAGGAAACTCGACTCGAGCTCCTCAGACTCGTCTTCTTGCTTTTAGCAAAGGCACAGGGTGGATTTGACACATTGTGGAAACGCTCAGGTCCAATTTTTTCTGTTCAATACGAGAAAAACAACTTACAATATGTTCTCATTTACATTCAGTGGTGTCTGGCCATAGATAGCAATAGATTTGGCTTTTTTGATCCTTTTTTTTTTGGTATTTTGGTTGAACAGACCTTAAGATGTTTGTATTAAGGGTTTGGATCCAAAGCCCACTTATTTCCAGGAACTTTGACCCCAAATAGCACATGTATGTGTCGTTATGAAAATGACACTGACCCTTCGCTTTTACAAGCACATTGATCAGCTCTGGTGACCTTTAAAAAAGACAAACAAGCTCTAAAACCTCCAGCGTCTCACACTTTTGACGTCTCAGAGCCTGTTGACGACGACCCAGACAAAAGTCTTATCGCCGGTGTTGGACTCGTTGCAGGGAGACTGATGCATGTGTTTTCGTGTTTTTTTCTGCTTCCTGTTGGTTTTTTGCGGTTTGTGCAAGCTTGTGTTCCCCCCTCTCCCCACCCCTCGGTGTTCTTCTAAAATCTTCTGTTCATGTATAAAGCAGGAATGTTCATCTGTGAACAGGCGGTGAAACAACCAGGATTTTTGTCCCCCCCCCCCCCGTTAAGATCTCGGACAGGATAGAGTCTCGTGTCTGAGGGTGACGTCGCTGACTGTGTCCGTCTGTGTGCCTCGACTCACCACCAATCACTTCCTCCGCAAATCAGAAATCTTTGGTATTTTCTATTGAATGCAGTAACTTATGGGCCAGTACTATATTTACCCAGTGCAATGCAGTTATCATTATAATAATACAATTATTAATAATATTTTTTCTTTTTTTTTTTGTATTTGTACAGAACAAATGTGTAAAGATCAGTGAGGAAAACGTGAGCTTTTGATACTGTGACTCATGGTGTTTAAAAGTCGGTTTCTCCCTGTACAGTTGTGATTATTTCCCCCCTTCCTCCCTTCTTCTTTTATAGAATAAAAAATGTTTTTGGTGCAATTTAATTTGTGGCGTCTCTCTGTTGTTTATTATATTTAAATGATGCTCCTATTAAGAATCCAGGGGTTTGTAAGTGTCACTGAAGAGGTCAGAAGTCCTTAAAAAAATGAATATAAGCAAATGCAGATTTATTTTCTTCTTAATATTTTAATTTTTGGTGGACAGAAAAAGTAATAAGCTTAACATTTTAAAGCCTTTGAGTAAACTATAACAAATTATTAAAATGTTAAATAAATTAGAATTAATAACCTGATATTTGTGACAAGAATGATGTATGTGTGTGTAAAATATCCTTGTTATCTGCAAGAAAACATTATGTCCACAGCCATGATAGCATCTCTAATCAATCAAACAATGCTAATTTGCAAACAGTGTCAGTGTTAGCATGCTGATGTTAGCAGGTGTTTCCCATGTTCACCATCTAGATTTAATTTTCATCACAGTGGATCACAAGAGAAACACTGAGACTGTCAGAAAAAGGTCACATGCAAGTTGGATGTTCTCCACAAGAGGGCGCTCTGGGCCTGATTATGGGAGCAAACTGAAGGAATCCAGCAGCCATGACTCAGGTAAGCGAGCAGCAGCATCATCAGAGGTAAAGCAACAGGTGTTTGAAGTCACAACAAGCTCATTAAAAAAAAGTGAATCAGTCCTTTTTTAAAATGTCACAAAGAACAAAAAAAGCAAAGTTAACATCCAGTTACTCTTCTGCAAACAGCGGAAGAACACGGAGATCAAATCTGGTTAATAAATTAAAAATTTACAGAATAAAGTGCATGAACTTAATCATAAAAACTTTCTGTGTGTGTGTGTGTGTGTGTTGACTCTGAGCGAAACTCTCTTTGCCGTTTGCTTGAAATGGGTTTATGGGCCTCATGCAGTCATGATCAGGCCAATCATTAACACACACACACACACACACACACAGCCAGCCGTTGGATTCATACAGACGGAGACATAATAACGGACGGCGTCGTTGCTTTGCGATTTGGCGCCACGAACAACAACGTCAGGTTACTGTAATGATTCAAACCAGTTTGCTTTCCTCTTTCTTTAAGTGCCTCGTTTTTTTTATTATGTGTCTGCATCTGAGATGTTTTATGTGTTTTGGTTGCCAGTTTGCATCAGGAAACACCTGGGGGGAGATTTTCTTTAGATTAAGCAAAAATGTCCATTTGAACTTGAAGATGGACCGATTAGATTTTCGCAAGAGCACAAAGTGACAAAGTGACACTTGTTTTAAAATATGGCAATTTTTTTTTTTAAGTACTCCATTTTTTCTGATCCTTGCATGCCCCCTATGCTTCCATCCTTGTCAAGTATCTATCTATCTATCTATCTATCTATCTATCTATCTATCTATCTATCTATCTATCTAAACAAATGTCTAATTGATGAAGTGATTCAGAAAGCCATCACAGCACCATGTGATGACGCTCTTTATCAGGCCTCTGTTTAAATAAATTCAAAGTGAAGACATCAAGTTTCTCAAAGGATATTTTTCCCTGGAATCACATTTAAATACAGTTAGCACAAACATGCATTATGAGTCCGGACAGACAAACTGGGACTTGACTTGCTTTCGAAACCTGTCTGGATAGTTTAGGGAAGAAAGTTTTTACCTCCCACACGCAGGATCACTGGTTGGCAAGCAGGCTGAGACCAAGTTTGATCTTTAGTAGTTTGCATTTTGTGCAAAAGGAGAATTTTTATGATTTCACAAGTCAGTGAAAGGGCTGTCGGACTCTTTAAGTGGACAAATGAGTCAATATGAGGGTGACGCAGCTGACAATCTTCAATCAAATCTCAAAAGTTACCGTTCTTGTGCAATTCTCCTCAACAGCACAGTGTTTCGGACTGGTTTCACACCTCTCACTATTTAACTGACACACTGTGTTTCCAAAGCAATTAAATATAATTTGTGCAGTTTTGAACGAGCTCTGACACAGGAACATGGTTTTTGTTACGTTCAGAGAACTTAAAAACAGCAAAAGACAACAAAAAGTGAACTTTTATGATGAAAAAAGCAGAGTGAGCAAACTGAGGAGAATCCAAAAGACTGAAGAAACACAAAAACAAGAAGCAAAGAGATGCAGGAGACCTGAAAAAGAGTGAGAGAAGCACACAGACTGAAATACACCTGGGAGGGAAGGTTAACAAGCAACAGGTGAAACTAATCAGGACAATCATAGAGGTGAGAAAATCACACAGAGGAAGAAAGAAGAAGCAGGAGAAAATAACTTATAAAATGAAAAGAGGACACAGACCAACATAAACTCCACACTGTGAAACTCAGATATGATATTAACTAACTTTATCCACATTTTCAGCTCTCATTTATTAAAGTTTTAGTGCATTTAGACCTTGAAAAACAAACCTAATTAGTACTAAACAGCACCTGTTCACACTGTTACAATGGATGTGCAAACACCTGGACTCTTTTTATTACTGAAGAAAACTTCCAAACATCATAATTGTTCAGCAAAATCTCTACTAGTTATTTTTTTGGTGAAACTCAGGTCACTGAAGGTCTGGGAGTTTCCTGCTGCTGATGTGCTGCAAGACAATGAGTTACTCACCCACAGTTTGTTCTCATGATGCATGTTAATTTCAGCTTTTTTCACTAATCATGGTTTGTTTAAAGACCTTTTAAAAAGACGTTGCATGATTTTAACACATGCATCACATGACTTACAGACAGATCACTCCTCTCTTTTCTTTTGCTGACATGATTATTTTTAAATGGTCAATAATAACAAAACTAAAAGGACTAATAACACACCATTTCATGCAAAGAAGTTGTGTTTTTTTTGCATCTGTCTGACTGACATGCATCTCCAGTATCTCCTTAGCATCCCACAGGTCAGTTCACCTGCATAAAGCTGTGATTATGGGTGACAGGATCGCTCACTTCTGGGAACGTAAATGTGTCACGCTGTGCAGTTTGAGTGCAGACAGTCAGACAGACAGACAGACAGACAGACAGACAGACAGACAGACAGGACTGCTGCAGGATGCTTTTGAGCTGCCTGTGCGATTCAGCCACTATAGACGGTCTGTTTTGACATCATAATGCAACATACACTCTGCGGCTCTGGTAAGTCTTGTCTAAGCAGCTCTTTGCCAAATCATAATCCAGGTGAACAATACAGCTGATCCCTGCACGTCTTTGTGACAAGTCACAATCTGCAGGCGCTGTGGGATGTTTTGACAGATATGTTGGCCGGTTTCCCTTTTCCATCTTCTCAAATGTCATGTGGGCACGGCATCGATGTGCAGCAGGCAGCTTTTGTCTGCGGCGTCGTGTCATAAGCGTAAGCAGTTAAAACAACGCCTATGCACGGAGATACCGGTCGAGGTGGCAATTTGTGACCGAAAAAGGCTCCTCACCTCGAGTGCACTTTGCCTGAGACGGCTGGTGAGATCACCATGTCCCAGTTTCGTGTCCGTTCTTACTTTTAAAAACAAGTTTTCAAATGAAAAAAAAACTACATGTCAAGGAATGTTCCCTGGCCTTTGTTGAAACAAGTTTTTTCCTTTCTGAGCTTCCCGAGTATTTTAAGCCTGATACATGTAGAAGTTTGCCAAAACACCAGAGATCTTCGTGTCATCAGCTGAAAACAGTGATCTTTGCCTGTGGACAAACAAGCAACCTGCTGTTCGCTGAGATAAAAAACTCTGTGGGTTACATTCGACATGAATTCATTAAACAGGAGTGTACCATTTCTGTCTTTAAGAACCCGAAATCAGTTTTCTCTTCAGGAAATTTCTAGGAAATGGTTAAGAATCAAAGCTGTGATAAATAACTGTGAAATAAGTAGCCATTTATAAGAAGTTTGAACAGTTTGGGAATAAGAAAAAAACAAAACCTGACATAATTCAAACATGTAAAAATCAGTAATGATGCAACACTGGTCATTGAGAGGAGAGAAAACATGTGAGTTACAGCCCAGAAAAGGTTTTATTCAAACTACAGAGGTGAATAAGCTTAAGAAATACAAATTTTGCAGTTTTAACTCTGTCACTCTGTGTACGGTGGGTGAACAAGAGGCCAAAACGCAGAGGAAATGGTTCGAAATATCTGTACACGTGTGGACAAAGCCTGAATTTTCATCACCTTTTGCTCAAGAGTTTTTCACACCCACACAGGAGTTTTCACTTAATCTGGCTCATTAAACCTCTGTTAAAGCTGCACTCGGGCACAATAATGGTGGAAGTTATGTGAGGTCACTAAACTCTGTGCACTAATTAAGATGATAAATAGGTGAGTTGCCTCCCTTGGCAGGTGAAACAGAGTTAACAGGACAAACTGGAGGAGATTTGAACAAGAGAAGCTAAAGACAAACTCATTTAGTCTAAAGAGAAGCTCTAATCGGGTTGAAAAAAGATAACACCAGTGTGAAAAAAGGGGGTTTTCACTCTTTTTTCTTTGATTTATTCACATAAAAGGTAGCTGGAAGAAGGAAGGAACCAGTGTTCACATCCTATCCAGCCAAAATTTCATAAATTTGCTCAAAACTCATGAAAAATGTTCACAGCAATGAGTGGAACAATAGCCTTTGTATCGAGTGATATTCTGATGAAAATGGCAGCTGATCTGTTTCTGTGTTTGTGTGAACATTTGTATCAAACAGAGTCTCTCTGTTCTTCAGTGTCTGTTCCCTCAGTGGCATATTTTAGCTCCTCAGAGAAGATTGCAGGCAGAGCTGCAGAATAAATCAGACAAGTTTTAACAGGAGTTTTTACTGCTGCGGCTGAGGAATGAGCTGCGAGCGGCGCAGCCAGCTTCACCGGGGCCCCCAGGAGCCGAACGTCCAGGAGACCGAGGCCACAGAAAATAAGAGAGCAGACAAAAAGAAACAAAACAACACAAAACTGATTGTAGATAAACAGGTGAGTCATTTTGATACCTGCATTGGACAGCCTGTATAAAAGCTGTTGCTAGCATCACTATCTGTTTACATCTGGAAACATCAGGGCGGTTAGCTAATATGCAAAACACTGACCTATTAAGTTGTTTCATTCTGAGTTTACTTCTTTACTTACTTTTAAAGCTTTAAAATGTTTCGTCTGTCCTTAAAAACTTGTATAAAGTATATATTTATATACTTTTTGCTACAGTTTAAACTTTGGAATAAAATGTGTCTTATCTGAGAATAAAATGTCATATTGATGCATTTTAAGTAGCAACATACAAATAACAAAATCCTAAAAAGAATTTGAATGCACATGCAAACATGCTGGTGTCTTTTGCATCATTTTCTTGCACTTTTTCCTCACAGTCATTTAGTTTTCAGCATCTTTTAAAACTCTGGTAAACTTGGGACTTTGAGCACAACTCAGTATAAGGTTCAGAGGGATTCGATAAGATGAAATGATGAAGCTAGCACTGGATTTAGCTGGTTAAAGAGGTCAAACAGTGTGGAAAAAGATAGAGGGGGAACTACAATAATGGCTTTGAGGCTGGAGATAAACACAAAAATATATTTTTAAATACAAAAAGGTATAAAGATTGTAGAAAAAAACCCAGAGACAGTGACTCCAGACAGCGTTGCGTACACATGCAGAGTACATCACGTGTTAGCATTAAGGGCGTTGTCCCAGATGATGAGGCAAATCTCTAAGGCTCCTGACTTAAAGCATCTTGGCACAAACATAATGATTACTTTCCCTGCAAGCAAAATACAGTCGTGGACCCCACCCTCTCCGCCTTTATCCCTTTATACTCCGTCTTATTCTTCTTGCTTAACTGTTGACTCTTTGGCCCTGTCAAACCAGCAGGTTCTTTTGTATGGAGTTACCTTTCACCTGACACGTCACGCACAGACAATCAGGTGTATCCATCCACAGAGGAGTCGATGCAGGGGAATAATTAACCTTCATACCTTTCTGTTTTTGTCAAAAACTGTCAATAACCTCTTTTTAAATATTTGACCCAATCTGCTCACAGACAGGATGTTATTGTGTCATGGAGAAATTATGTCCACATGAAAATCGAAGCTTTAAGCTAGCCAAGATTTATCACTGCTTTTCTTGGCATCAGAGTAAGAAAATTATGATATCAATGACAAAAACTGTCGCATACAACCAACATTTAACATAAGTAACAGTTTTCTTCTGTCTTAATTATTAGAATTTGTTTAGATTCTTTTAATTTTTGATTCTTGCCTCTTAATTGCAAATGACTCATGGTCTCCAAACAGAAGTCACATGGACAAAAAAAAACTTCATCATTGGTCAAAAACTTTGGGACGTTCATCTAAGTTTGTGAAAGGACAAATTTTTTGAAAAAACAAACACAAAAAAGAAAAGAAACAAACTAAAATCCACAATTATTTTATAAATCTTTTTATTTCATTGCAGCATCTTGTAAGAACAAAAATACACCATCGTTGTTCCTGTCAATTTTGTACATAAACCGATAAAGTCTCTTACACATGAAGTATCAAAACAAAAATCAAACAGGCATTTACATACAACCGATCTAAAATCCCATTAGTTAAAAAAAAAGGAAACAAACAACTTTATATTATAATAGGAGACGAAACCAAACAAATATTTACAAAGTCTTCTGTTAAAGCTAAAACTACAGGTATGTACACAGTGGGTGGTCGGCGCTCCATCCATGAGAGAGACAGGAGAACATGTTTCCTTGGAAAGAAACTTTTAAAAATTAGAAAACAGTCGCGGCGTTGAAATAACAGGATGAGTTTTCTCTAAATTAACAAAGGTTTGACAAACTAAGTCAATCAAGGCTTTACGCTTGTTTGAGTTTCCATGGAGAAGCTAGTGCGTGAAGCTACAGTCTAAGAGAGGCACAAACACGGTCTGAATCTAAAAATCGACCAAAAAATATTACACGAATATTTCAGTTTAAGAGGACACGCAGCGTGAAAACGACCTTAGCAGTGTCACCAAGCTACTGCTATTACATTCCCAACAGCTCCCCCTTGTGGCCCACTAAGTGTTAATGAGTGAATTTATAAACCAGAGTTTCTTCATAAAGTTAGAGATGGATTTAAACAATAAAATTTCTTTTGTAACCAGCAACGTAAAAGTTCTTTTGGACATTGAAAAGGACCTGCAACACACCTTAAACACGGTTTTATCCTTTAATAGTACCCATGTGTCACTGGGACAGCACATCTTTTGTGTTTTAATATTCTTACTCACAGCACAAAACCAAAAAAACAATCTAAAAATAAAGTGAGATTAAGCGTTAGGTGTGACTCTGAGCCTCTGAGGTTCAGGTGTTATTGATCACGAGCTCCACTGGAAGACGAACAATTTCAGTTTTAATCTGACAAACTTGCTGTAAGAGTAAATATTGTTGTTGGTGTTTCAATGGGCGTTTTCAGTGTATCAAAAGATCTCATTATCCTGGGAAGGTTAAGATTTACAAACCTGTCTGTCTGCGATGATGTAACTGTTTTTTTAAAAAAAGAAAAGCTGATTAGGACTGTAGATAATTCAGACAGTTAAAAAAAATACAGATTTTATAAGTAATTCTTCAAAATATTCTTTGCTAAGTTGACTTTTTCATGATTTCATTAGTTTACTCTTGTAATTCCTGTTGTTGGCAAGCTTACAGGTGCCAACGCTGCACTAAAAAAAAAAAAAAAAAACCTGGCGTGCATCGTGAGCTTGCAGGCAAAGTTTACAAAAGACACGACGAGGCCTCGACTGACACGTCGTGTCTTTGCACGGTGAACGTTAACCTGCCGTCCTCCAGTTAAAAAAAAAAAAGAAAAAAAGGACTGACTCAATACAATCAGCCACATTGCAAACGTTAAAACAATCAGGATCGATTGCATAACAGATCTATCTATCCGCCCACCTCTGTCTCTGTCGAGTTGAAGTGTTGAACAAATGCAGGAGAAGAAAAAAAAAGAAAAAAGAAAAAAGAAAAAAGAAAAGAAAGGGAATGAAACAGAACAAAAAAAAAAGAAGTGCTGAACAGAAACTGCAAGCAGACCGCAAACTGTCGTCAGAGGAGCTCGGTTGCCGCGGCAACCGGTAAAGCCACGGATACAAACATTGGCATCGACAGGTCGTACCTGTGCTGAAACATGACTCGGCGATTATTAACTTTTCCATGGAGAGTCCTCCGGTCGCGTCTGTTGATTGTTTGTTTACATGGAAGTTTAACATGGAATATTACTCGTATCAACATCTTGATGTTTAAAAAAAAAGAAAAAGAAAAAAAGGAGTCAAGTATAAATCTCAATACATTCATTGTATTCTCAGAAACACATATGCACATATATATATATAATATATACACACACAAGTATTTACAAAAGGCAGGGTAGAGGTAATACGCTTCCACCTCTCTTTAAAAAGTTCATACCTCAAAATGATAAAAAAGATGGGGGACAGTGATGATGATGACAGTGGTGATGATGATGATGATGATGATGACGATGATGATGACGATGATGATGGTGGCAGCAGAAGACAGTGTTTCCAGGATGTTAACAGAAGGAGTCCTGATGCTCTGCAGCATTCGCAGGAAGTGATGCGTGTAAAGTGTGTGTGTGAATGTGCATATATATATACTGTATATATATAGTGTGTTTATATTAGCAGTGCATGTTTTAAAATCAACGTAACTCATCCGCTCGGTGATGGAGACAGACACCAACATCATCTCTGAGTCCCTGGTAGATCATTAGCTTTGCTGTTCAGACTTCAGCAAACACTGCGTTGACTGATAGCAGGCGACCAGTTTTATCTCCAAAAGGAGAAAATGAGGACCGGCTGACATTTTGCATGTTATAGAGCCATTGGTGATAGATGTGCTCACAATTGCCTGGAACTACTTTCCCTGTTTCCTTTCAGGAGGGAAACTGATAACAGAGCAGCTAATTAATCGCCAGAAATTGTCTTTAATGTTTCTTCTTCTTGCGTTAAAGTTTTCCTCCCAGTTTCCAAACTTTACTAAGTGCCTCACAATTCAGAATCGAATGAAAGGAAACAGAAAAGACTGAACATTAACATCATAAAGTGTTACAGGACGCCGTGGTCCCCTGTCAGAGTGAGAACAGTCAGTGAAACTGGCAAACAGCCTGAACAAACACCGTTTCACCAGAGTTGAAGTTACATCTCTCAACTTACATCCACGTCATATTTTTTTTACCTGCAGCCATTCAGTGATCGCTTGAAAAACATGTGTTCACCTGGTGTGAAGTATGTGTGAGGTATGCACACTCGCACTGCACATTCCTCGCTTATAAAAACCAGTTTATCGTTAGGGGTAAAAAAAGGTGCACGCTTGGTTATTTTATATGCACGTCATCTTTACATCAGGCGCCTGGCGTTTGTTTCTTCATTCGATCAGCCAAAGACGAGCTTCATCAGGAGATCACAGAGAGTTCGCCCCGTCTCCCTCAGACCCGCCGACCCGACCGAAACCCCCGGAAAACAGCAGGTTTAACAACAACTGCAGGATCTCTCACTGGCTTCCTACCAGAAAACACCACCGTCTGTGTGGTGTGTGTGTGTGTGTGTGTGTGTCTGTGGTAGCAAGTTTAGCATAAAAAATCTCAGTTTTTTTTAGCGTCATGCCTTCTATCAGTCAACATCTGCTAGCATGCAGAAAGCAGAGAGGAAGCAGGTGCAGAGGGATGATGCTGGTTCTGTGTTTGTTCTGTTTCTGGTTCAGGTGACTGTCATGTTTGGATGCTGCTCTTGTTTGTGTTTGTTTTAGTGAGTGTGTGTGTGTGTTTATATGTACAGGTGTGTGCACGTGTTAGTTCTGGTGACGCTTCATGTGCAGGGCCAGGTGGTCGGAGCGGGAGAAGCAGCGGCTGCAGGCGACGCACTTGAAGGGTTTGGCTCCGGTGTGTTTCCGGTAGTGTCTGGTGAGCTCGTCCGATCGGGCGAAACGCCAGTCGCAGTTGTCCCATGTGCAGCGGTACGGCTTCTCACCTGCGAGACGAGAGGGAGGACGACAAGATGGAGGCGTTAGCAACATACAACATACTGAATATACATCACATTTTCATATCTTTTTGTGCATAAAATCTGTTTTTTAAAACGTTATTTTCAGTGCTATTCTGATTTGTTCAAACTGCAAAAAGCTGCAAAAAGCAACACTGCATGAAGTGCCTTGCTTATTGGGACCTTAACAGCAGTTTTGCGGCAATAGGAGAGTGTTTTCTCATCATGTATGTGCAGGTTTTCATGGGGACGAGTGTGTTGAAGCAGAAACTAACACCATAACTGAGCTTAAGAGAAGAAGCTTTATGGCTCTAGTTAGTTAACTACAAAATGCCTCTTTTGTTTAACATTAAAAGTATAAATCATAAAGTTATGTAAAGGTTTCACTCTCTGAACTCTAACTCTCTGACTTCTTTTCTCCCAGACATCCACTGGTTTCTGTTCATGAGGATTCGACATGAAAATACTTTTCTTAAGACAGAAAACTTGCAGTCGTATATAAAAAACTGCAGGTTACGCAGAAAGGCAAGAGCTACTTTGAAAACTCTTCCTGTTGAGGCGTTTTTAACCTTGTAAACAAGAAACAAGATAGAAACCAAGAAGCAAACTCTTCTTTCATAACCTCTTTCTCTGAATTCGATTTTCCAGCAGTGTTTTTACAAAGCTGTACAGTTTGTGTCCATCATGTTAGTGAGCGAGTGATTCATTCACCAAATCTGAAAACACAGAACGGCCCCTTGTGTGGTTTTTTTTTCCTTGTTTTATTTTTTTATTATCATTTATTGCTTAACTTTTATTCACAGTGTCAATCGCTAAGGAGATAAAATGTGGACAATGGGTTCAACGACTGTGTCAGGTGTCACACACGCGCACACACGCGCACACACACGCACGCACACACACGCTCACACACTCTCAGCCCGGCTCAGTTTCGCTCAGTTGATACATACAATAATATTTATATTATATAATTACAAGGTAGATCCGGATAAGGAGGAATGAGAAGAGAACCTGAAAAGCACTGAAGAATAAAGGAGTAAATCCAACAGGACACTTTTCCCTCCCCACCCAAACATTGACATTTCTGCGCCGTGCTGCAACGTGCTGTTGCCAAACAGTGAGCTAATCATCGACAAAGAGAAAAAAAGGCTTCGTTGAATGGGCTGGTATGCACACAACAGGAAAAAAAATGTCATCTTTCATCGTCGAGGTGGAAATTAATGTCCGAGAATCAATAAAGGCATGAGCACAAACAGAGCTGAGAGGGAGAAAAGTAAACGACAAACCGCTCGAGTCGGATTCCTCAAACTGTAATTTGGTTTTTAACGGAGCCAGAAGGAAAACAGTTGGAGACACGAAGGATTCAGTTTCTCCTACAAGGACAAAAAATTATTCTCTCCAGAATCATTTTATGTCTCGTAATATCAACTCAATGTGCTCCAGCAAGTGTTTCAGGGGTTTTACGGCTATTAAAAGTAAAATTAAGTACTTTTCAAGCACTTTTAAGGCTCCTAAACAAACATTTGGAGTCTCAAAAAGCCTTAACATAACTTTGAAATAGCAAAAAAATGAAGTTTACAAAAATTCTTGAAGCAATAAACACATCTTTTCACTTTACCAGCTGTTCATATGAACTCATGTATGTTTGTTCATGATTGTTCATCTTTGCGAACGTTAGCATAAGAAGACAACAAGCAAATACCCAGACTGCATCATTTCATTTCAAATAATGAAAGATTTATAGTTAACCTGAGTCACTTTGAATGAAACACCAGATTATGTTGGAAAGTCAAGCCTCTCAAATAAACTTCTGACCTTAACAAGTTAAAAATAAAGCATTTTTTAAACTTGAAGACCTTTGGTTGAAACTGGGTTTTTTTCCTTTTTGTCCCACAAACGTTAAAAGTCACTAAACGTAGTTTTAAAGTCGGTCACTGGCTGGAGGAACCTTTGCCATCAGTCGGTCATGGGGAAGTGTGACTGGGTCATCAAGCCCTCATTACCACCATGAACCTCATTAGTGCTGATTAGATAACTTCTGCTATTGATCATCAATCACTGAGTGACAGCTGCTGGCCGAACGAGGGGTCCAAAGAGCGCGAGGGGTTGAACTTCAGGAAACAAGTATGACAGTAATGATAAAAAAAATGTGTTTCAATCAGAATTTTTATCTTTTTCAACTTAACTACCCTTTTGAAACAGATTTTTTCTTTTTTTTAACCTTACAAATTGTGTTAAAGGGTAGTTTGGGATGTTTAGAGGTTTAAGAAAGTAAAACAGATGTTGCTTTCCCAGTTTACTCGCTATAACGGCTTTTTAAAACACTTTTGTGAGCAAAGTTTAGTTTTGAAGTTCCTTTTTTCCTCCACACTAATAAAACTGACAGCCTTTCTTCCTAAACTTCACATTGGAGACTTCAGCCTCCTATCAGGACAAGATCCTGTTTCTAGAGTTAACCGTTCCTGATGTGTGTGTGTGTGTGTGTGTGTGTGTGTGTGTGTGTGTGTGTGTGTGTGTGTGGAGGCGGAGTGCAAATGTCTCAATATAAAAAGGTTGAGGCTCTCGAGTCGCAGGTGTG
>JAPZDV010000006.1:20717037-20744935 GCA_029814665.1 Acanthurus lineatus | reverse complement strand
TTCTTCCTAAACTTCACATCGGAGACTTCAGCCTCCTATCAGGACAAGATCCTGTTTCTGGAGTTAACCGTTCCTGATGTTCGTGTGTGTGTGTGTGTGTGTGGAGGCGGAGTGCAAATGTCTCCATATAAAAAGGTTGAGGCTCTCGAGTCGCAGGTGTGTTTGGTTTTCCTCTGTAGCTGAGCTGTTGGGGTCAAAAGCACAGTCGCCTCTCTTAGACTATTATCCTCGAGGGCCGGCAAACACGGCCGCTGAAACACGACACACAGAACAAACACACTTGGCTGGTATATATTTCTAAACAAGCTGCCAAAAGGTCAGATAATAACCCGCCGCTCCATCCATCCATCCATCTTTGCATGTTTTCATTTTCCATCAGTCTGAAGCAGAGTTTTGGTGGGATGACACTCATCTTTTTTTCGCTCTGTTTCAATCCTTTTTGATCTTTTTTACAAAAAACTCTCTCCATGATGGATGAATTTAAATTTTTTGTGTCTATTTTCTCGACTCTCTCCATGTCATTTCTCCATGTTGCTTCGACTAAAAAAAAAACAACAGATGTTTCCATTGAAACTAAAAAGCATCGGCGCTCAAAAGCCTTCGCAGGCATTTGTTCACGACGGACAGAAACTGTTTGATCAGGTGGCTGATTAGAAAAGAGCCGGCTATTATCTCTCTGTCTCAAACACACACTCACACACACACAAAAACACACACACTAATGAGTGCATGTATGAATACGTCATATAGTCTAATGGACAAACACGCACCAAACAAAACACACACTCAGAAATGTACAGGCAGGTTAACAGCTACGGGCATCAATCACTCGGGGACAAAAAGCTTTTGTTGCAGGCTGATGTGTAAGCTGCAGATATCTTCACTCTATAGGGGACTGAAGGTCTGAAACTCCTCCTCTGAAGGACTGCTGACTAAACTGGCCACTGTCGATGTCGGGGTCTCTGCGTCCAAGATCTGGGGGGTCAGTCAGGCTAAAAAGCTAAAGCTAACATTAATTACGTAGCAAGAAGACATAATTCAAAGCACTATTGAGTGTTATAAGTGCTAAGGAATATCTGTAAAAGAAACCTGAGAGACATTAGAAGACATGGTGTTTGATCTGAAGTGAAGTACATTTCAAGTAAAGGCAGTTTACCCTAAACTGATAAAGAAAATGTCAAAAAGTCAAACTTAATTTTCATTCCTGAACGCAGCTGATAGATACATTATGTTTCCACTCTTACTGATCGTCCGTCAAAGGAGGAGAAACTACATTTTTTGAGGCCACGTGCAGATTTAATATCTTCCCCTTCAAACCTTAAATGTCTGAAACGACTGATTCAAAGTCCAGTACGATACGTCAGGAGCATGTTAATAACATTTTAAAACCATCTCTGCTGCTTTTACTGAGTCAAAGTGCAAACACTCTCAGGCTCTCCAGGACGCCCATAAAGTCTTTGTGGACCTCTTAGCTTTATCAGTCAGTGTTTGTGAAGAGGGCTGGAGGGTTCTCTAATCAGCCTGATAGTACTCTACTCTTTACACACACACACACACACACACACACACACACACACTAACACAATTACAAAAGTCAACGTGCAGAGTTCGAATGGCTGCTGAGGCCATGGTCAAGGCTGGCCCCTCCCTGCACAGGTGGGAGGGGCAGACTGTTGTGATAGAAGAGCTGACAGTGACGGCAGGAAGTGATGCGCTCCCACAACATGCACATGGACAACTGCAACAGGGTTTACGCATGGATCAAAAGCACCATGGCAAAAGCTGCACTTTCCATTAGGGCTTGTGCAAGAACTCGAAACAGAAACCTAACGGAAAACTTCAAAGTAAAATTTTAAAAAACGTTCCATCACATGTAAGTTAAAAGAAATAAAACATAAAAGTAAAAAAATTCAAAATATAAATCATAGCAGAGTGTTCTTACACACTCAAAAACGTGTCTGTAAAGGAACTTTCGGTGAACATTCCACCGCTGTTGTTACGCTGTTATGTGACCAACAACGGCGTGCCATCCTGTCCAACCTGTTCGCCGGCAGATAACAGCCTCACAGCCGAAAAAAATCCAAAAACACTCCGATTTGCTCGAGTTCAAAAGTAGCCTGAAGCCACTGAGGCTGATATGGAGGAGTCTAGTACATGACAAGCTATAAACATGTGTCTTTTGCAGGTTAAGCACCATCTACGAGCCATTCTCTGCATACGCTGAACATGTCACATTGCTAACACACACACAAATACATTTACTCCAATTTAGAGGTTTCAGGTGACATACACTGCTTGGAAAGAGGTTTTAAAATCCTTTAGTGGGACAATTTGAACTGCTAACCGAGCGTGTCTTCTAACACTTGTAAGAAATAAGGAATTTCCTACTTAAATAATAAGCTACACATCTACAAGAGGAGCTGATCCTCTTCTACACTGCCGAATCTTCAAATCACGGAGTCGAACTTATTTCCTAAAAAACCGTGTGAAAAGATCACGACTCTTTAATGGTGATTAGCACATATGAGCCTTTGGAAAGTAGGTTAACTTTGGTCCGAAGAAGAAACCGAAAGATTCACACCATATTTTATCAAATCATCTTGCTCACACACTTCCTGATGCTATCACCTTCAGGCAAAAAAAAAAAAAAAGTCACATCTCACCTCCAGTGAATTGAAACAGATATAAATACGGGAAAATGTGTCACCACATTAAAGTTTCTCTTGCCGACACAGGTGTTGATGCAACATGTAGATAATTACAACTGTAATCAATCATGATACGACATGACAAAGATGCTCCTTCTGGCTTTTCAACAGAAAAATCTACACGCACAAACACACAAAGACACGCTGGAATTGGGACATACATCATTAACTAATACAAAGATCATTTATTTTCTGAGGCAAAACTGCAAAAAACTCACTGATTGTAGTTTTTTAAGTCGAAGGATTTTAAGTTTCTTAAGTTCTTGGAACTGAACATCTTTGATTTTGAACAAGAAATTCTTCAACTTGAGCTTTCTGGATATTAAGATGGTATTGTTTTTCTGTTTGTTTTTCTGCAAGGAAAACTTTTGGTGTCTTTATCAGCCTTCAGATCTCACAATCAAACCCTAATGGGGACATGAAGATTGCACTTAATTTTATCAATAAGTCTGTCAATCACAGCTGAATGCAAACACAGGTGCAAACACTCAGAGAACATCTCTCGAACAACGATTAAAAGAACGATAATTATGTCTGCTGCCAGGCAATAAGTCCATTTTTAAAATAAACTGGAGGCAAACGTAACAAGGCTGTAATGCCACTCATGTTATCTCTAATATTTGCTGTGGATAGGAGACTGGCTGCAGTATTTTGTATGAGCTGTGGGTGTGAACAGGCTGCACAACTCAAGTGGGCAAACAGAGAGCTGCATTAATCAATTCTGGAAAAGATAAAGCATGAATAACTTTCAGCGAGTCAGAGAATGAAAGAAAAGCGCCTGCATTCTGAAACAGTTTTAGATTGCTGTGAACAGGTTTGGACTTCTTTAATAATGCAGTTTTCATTTAGTTTAGTTTTTAAAAGACTTTAATCCAATCTAAAGAAGTTGAGGATTCAGGTAACTTGTTCTGCAGGAAGGCGACAGCTAAAAAAACACAAAGGGACCCAGGAAGGAGCCTTGATGCACTCCACAGTTAAGAGGATGCAGAATAAACCTAATGAAGAGAGACAGGAAATGACCCGCTTGTTGCGACAGTAAATGGTGATGAATATCAAGCCAGATCACCGTATTTGTGCAGAATTTATGGAGAAAACACTGACATAAGAAGAGAGGAAGCGGTAAAAGACTTGCGCCATTTCAATGGATTCTGCTCTGTCACATTGCTTGATTCGCCAGAAACCTTTCCTGCGGTGCAGAGCAGCCAGCTCCACATGTCTGAGTCATGAGTCACCACCAACTGATTGCAAAGCAAGACGAGGCAAGCCTGGTTTTGCCAGATCGCAAGTGAAGCCTGTTAGATTTTGTGAGTGACCAGTCTGTTACATATTCCACTTTTGCAACCGCGGACAGCTGATTCATGGAGGAGTGTTGGCTTTCCTCGAAAATTTTAAAAACTGCCTATTCTGGGATGACATCTCCGCAGTGGTTCCCATCCAGGTGTTCAGGACGCACCAAGGTGGCTACGAGATGGTTACAGTAAAGACATTTTTCAGACTTGCTATAATTGTTCGTCCTTGTCAATAAGGGAATAATTTTTACCTTCTCAGGCCTTTAAAAGAATTTCAGTGAAGCAACTGAACCAATCTTTGGTTGAACCGGTTACAACTTGTAGACGCTCAACCAGTGATGAGGGTTTGCAGAGAGATATAAGGTTTTTTTTAAAGGCATGAAATACCAAAAAAAAAGCCAGACAACCAACAGCCTTTTGATTTTCCTTGGCACTTTTTTTCCTCGCAAAAGCCAATTTTAATGATAAGTGTCAGTCTGTCAGCGAGACAATTTTAAAAGGCCACACCATGTTACAGCCCAACAAAAGACAAATGCTTACAAGAAAGACAAGTTTGATTTAGCATTAAAATATTACGTAATGACAGAACCGATCCCAAGTCGCAAATGATCACATGGCCCTGTAAAAACTGAAGACATCCACTTGTTTGTTGATCCTTGTTAGTTTAGCCAAAGTGGGCTTGACCATGTTTTACAGGCCACTGCAGGATATACTGTTGTAAATCATATAAAATGCTTTTCTCTTTAATTAAATTTTTTTCTTGAAACCCAGAGGTGTTGATTGATAAGTTCATGGCCTGAGGTAGACAGAGAAGAGTAATACACCTCCTACTAATAAGAATGTTTAGTTCAAATGTCGGACAAAATGGACAGATTTCCAAGTTATCCAGGATGGGAACTTAAACTTATCCAACATCCCTTTGATTCAACATTCATCAGTTCAGTTTGATCCATAATCCAAACTCCTGCCACGCACCGACATTACAAACTAACACACTCTGCATCCGTAATCCTGTGTAATTTCTCCTCTTTCTGCTTTATTGTATCATGTTGTTTACTCTTGCTGTTGCATATTTTATAGTCTATTTGTCTTTTTCTTTGCTGTATCCTGCTGCTGCCACAACCCAACTTTCCCACTCGGATCTATAAAGTTTCCTCTTATCTATTTATGACCATGGAGGGCTCTGTTTCTATTTGCACATTCATATATGCGGATGTTTTTTTTCTGTCTGTTGCTGTTTCCACACTGGAGGAGATCTGCAGCATTTATCGCAGTGAATCTCCAAAATCCAGTTCTGGGGCTTCTGGGAATCCACAGGTTTCACCTTACAGAAGGGAAACACAGTGAAACCAGCCGTCCTTCCAGTCTGCAAACCCCCCACCTTCCTCCTCCTCCATCCTCTGAAAAGGGACTGAAAAGCAGGAGTAACTGGTTTGGCCTTTTGTTTTAACTGCATGTCTTCCCTCTTTTTTTTCTCCTCCTTTCTTCATCCTCCCCTCCTCCCTCCCTTTTTTTTGTCCTCCCTCTCTGGGGAAGCTCGGAGGGCAGGTACGAGCACGTTTCAACATGGTGGAGAAAAAAAAACAACAAAAAAAGCTTGAGCAAACTAATGTTGCTTCTGTGTTGTTTTTTCTTTTTATTGAGTTGTTTAGCGTTAGTTACTGGGTGTATCGAAACTGGCACTGTGACAGAATGAGCCTTTACAAAAGTAAATAAGCCAAAGCAAACTGAAGTCAGATCTTCATGGTTACAGCAGTGAGATGATGAGAGAATGAGCGCTGGTTTAGCTAGTTTGGATCTGGACAGAAAGAGTGAATGAAAGCAAATCACAGAGCGACAAAAAAGTATGAATTTGTGCGAAATTGAACCCATATTTCTTCTAAATTATCATATATATTAAGAATTTATGAGACAACAACACAACAGATTTTCTTTCCGGCCAAACTGTCTGAATCTGTAATCTGAAACCGCCGAGGCTGGTGAATACAACGTAAAATCAGCCACATTGTCCTCTATTGTGTTAAATGGAGCACTGTGATAATTCAGGCTGAGCGCTGAATTCACGATCGCTGCCATCAGCTTCCTCAAGTTCACCATCAGTGGCTCGTTTATCAGCTGTCTATTAGCAAACCTGCGATGTGCAATCATGTCAGGTCCAATCGGCTAAAAATGTTCCCTTTACTCAAGTTTCTCTGACTGAATTTGCACATGAAGAAAGTTGATGCTAAATTCATCAAATCTGCCTCTAATAAAGAAAAATGCACGTTATGAAAAATAAAGTAGATGTACATGTCAGACAGCTGACGATCAGTGATGTGAATGCACTGTGCATACCATAGCAAAGAGGAACTAACGTTTCAGTCCCTGTCATGTTAGCATCGGTTTTGTCGCTGTTTTCTCACCTGTGTGCGTCCTTTGGTGTGCCTTCAGATGGGAGCTCTTTGTGTAAACTTTGGTGCAGCCTGAAAAGAAATCACAGACAAAGATCATGAGCTCGGCTGACACTGAGTTTATCTTGGCTATAAAGCTGTTATCCAAGTTGAAGACATGCGGTTCCTCGTGTTGTTTTTCACCTGTGATCCAGTGAGAATCACATACTGGAGGATAAACACAGAGGTGACTCATTCACATATTCAACAACACGAAGCTTTAGAGGCCAAACGGACCATTTCAGACAGATGTTATAAAACATTTCCCATAAATCTCTTTCAGCTGATGAACTTCTCCTGGCTACACTTCTTGCATACATGCAAGCTGGTTTTAATTAATGCAAAATCTCACTAGCTGAGCATATCATTAGTCCAGTCAGTGCAACTTTAGTGAAGGATTTTACACATTTAGTTCTCATTGTCTTAGGAATAGTGCAGCAGCTTGACAATTTATAGCCTGACATGTTCGAAACAAAGGAAACTGCACAGAAATCAGGCAGATAATCTCACTTTATTAACGGATCTTTGTGTTTTTACAAAAACATCCTGACCTCAGTTGCCCCCGGTCAGAGAGAAGGAAGTTGTGCTTTTGCTTTGGGAATTTTTCATATTTACACAACCGTGACATTGGTGGAAGCAATTTGAACCAGCCTGTTAAAACTTGTTTTAATTATTATATAACTGTTGGGAAGCTCACAAAAACTTTAAGGCGTTGTGTATGCGCGTGTGTGTCTTGTGCTAAAAATGGAAGCATACTGCGCAGCAGAAGCACTTCTCTTTGTTCGCATGGGCAGATATTAAATTCATCTTTGTTGGGGAGGTTTAATTGACTTTTGCATGAAGCAACACTGGCCTCAATGATAGGACACATAAACAGAAAGATCTTGCAATGAAGTGAGACAACTTTACTTCAATTCAGCTTGTTTTTTGTAGTTTTTAATCAGTTAAAACATCTTGAAACTAGAAGAATAACCTTTTTAGTTCAAAGAAATTGTCACCACAAGAGATCTATTGAAACTAGAGGCTTTTCTTGCTCTGGCAGATTTACTTTCTCTATGATAAATATCTTTTTTGTGTAAATGAAGACAAACCACAGACCTGGGTAGTCACAGAAGTGAATCCTCCTCTTCTCCAGCTCTGGATTGTTCCGCCTGTTGTATTTGGGACCCGTCAGGACCCCCTGACCATGTGTCATCAGCAGGGCATGTGGGGACAACCCCGTCACCTTGATCCCTCCCAGACGCTGCTGGTACGGAGGCGGAGGTTGGGTCGCCAAGCCGAGCAGCTCTGCCTGACCGTCCGGGCTCCCTGGCTGAGAGTTTGGCGGTGAAGGTGGCAGACTGTGAGGCGCCGTGTGCTGGGACGAGTTGGTCGGAGAGGCCTGGTAGTAACCGTGGTGCTGCTGCAGGTGGTGCTCCGCCATCATGTAGTTGCCATTGGTCGTCGGCAGAGCGACGCTGCCGAGGTTCAGCATGGTCCTGCCGCTGTTGGAGCCGTGTGCTGACGGGCTGCTGTGGGACAGAGTCATGGTGAGGTCAGCACAGCTGGTGATGGGCATGTGGTAGACCTGCTGCTGGGGGGCCGGGGGTCCAATGTGAAGCTCTGTGTCCAGGTTTGGCTGCTGTGGCTGTTGTTGCTGCTGCTGCTGGGACCCTGCGGGGACGCTCACCACTCCTCCTGAGCTCATGTCTGGCTTGATGAAAACGTTGTTGACCACGGGCGGCACGCTGAAGACGGAGGTGAAGTCCGGCAGGGCCTGGGTGGTGGAGGTGGGGATGGAGCAGGGTACCTCCAGCCCAGGCTCCGTCTTGATCTGCTGTGGCGTGAGGGTCTTGGTGTTGGGCCGGTAGAGGCCTGTGCGAAGGTGAGTGGTGCTGGGAAGGATGACGTTGATGTTGAGGCTGTAAGGGGTGGCGGGTTTGTCCTCGGAGAAGTACTCGTCGACCACTGAGGCGCTCTCTCGTCTGTATTTCTTGTCACCGGTATCGGGTGTGAGACTCAAGAGGGGACTGCTGACCTGGGGGAGGTATTTGTCCAACTCCAGCTGAGTCTGAAAAGAAACAAGGAAGAGAGAAGATTAAAGGAAGAATCTAACATGTGCAATGAAGCTGCCAATCACTGCAAGCAGCAGAAGCAGCTACTGGCATCGGCTACTGTTCAGCGATGCATATATGACAGCACGTGTTTAACTGCTGTAATTATTTTGTGACATTAATGCTTTGCAGATGGTGATAAGATGGCTGCGAAATGACTCAGTTCCACCTCAGATCCACAGTTACTGGACACTAGTAAGGTTTTATACATCATGAATAAACTGACTAGGGGACGGAGAAGCACCGGGGTAATTATAAGAGATTGAAATCTATTAAGGAAGGATAAAAGAAAATGCATCCCTCCATCATCCTCCTCTCTTTCAAACCTCACATTCCTGTTTCCAACTGGAGCTCAGTGTCCTGACAAAAAGCCAGGAGCCGTGAAATAAGGACTGACAGCTGAAAAGAGGTTTCACCTACATCTAAAATGATGTTACTCGTTTTGTCTGCAGGGTTGCATGTTTTTAAGATTTGTTTACCAGTGAACAACAAATGTTGCTGCGAAATATTTGGAAAATAAAATCGACAGACTGTCAAAGCAATGCTGATGCTCTCAGGGAACAATGATGCAACTGCAGTAATAATCCTGCACATTTTCATCCAGAAAAACAGAAAATAAACGGACTTTTCCTTCACAGCTGTTTCTCAAGAAGGATCCGCTGACACACAGGAAATAATGTGTTTTACATTTCATTTAGGAGAAGAAGATGCAGCTGAGCCACAAGAAGCCAGTTCAGCCCAGTTAAAACATGTCCTGCACAGAGCATGTTAACCGAAAAAACACTGCCAAGAGTTTAATTTGTTGGTTCAAAACGACGCACAGATTAAAGTTAATTAAACTTGCCGGTAGCAGCAAGAACTGCTGACTTTCACCTCTTAAAATGTGTTTTTTTGCAATTTTACGCAAGGCTATAAAACCTATTTCCTTCAGTCTTCCATTAACACACAATTACCTGCCACACTGGTTATTTCACATGGAACGTTTCTGTATTTATGGTTTCACTTGTGCTCTTCTAGCTGGTTTGAAGCAGGCGAGGCTTTGTTCGGACAAGACGGAGTGAAGCGTTTCCACTCACCAAACAGGAAAGAAAAATATAAGAACTGAAATCTGTTGACAGTTATTGCTGCTCGCTCATGTTTTCAGGGGAAATACAACTGTGACAGGTGATAAAAGTGTTGAAACAGTGCCTTTGGTCAAATATGGAGACTTTTCTTTGGCAGCAAGACTGGACAGGTGGAGGTGTGCGTTTCAAATGAGATTGCAGGTAGTTTTTTTCTTTGTTTGAGTGGACGGTATAATCTGATCTGAATCCTGATTAACTGCTGTGTGTGTGTGTGTGTCATTTAGAGTCTGTGAAGCGGACAGTCAACTCATTCAGAGGTGCACGAGCTGTTGCGTAAAGCATCTGTGCTGCAGAGACCACACACACACACAAACACACCCACACACACCACAAAGATGTACACTCAAATGCAGAAATGCACGTGCCACAAATGCAGAAAAGCAAATGTATGTTTGCACACACAAATGTGCACAAATGAAGTCGTGCACACGCAGATGCACACCAATTAACCGACACACAGCTAAGTTAAACAAATAACACACACATGAACAGAGGATTCCTGCCATGGGTGTGGCTAATGGACGTGATCTGATGCATGAAGAAGAAGAAGAAAAAGAAAAAAAAAAACCGACAACATTCAGCCAAACCAAAACAAAGACTGAAGGCATGAGAGAGACGCAGCGAAACTTAAACACCGACAGGTAAAAATAGACCTGCCAGACACATCAGATCATCACGCTGACAACAACACACAGCGCTGAAGGAACGACGAAGGGAGGAAGAAGAGACTGAGCGTCAAAAATGAACAAAAAAATGTATATTAAATGGCTGTATTCTCCCCAAAAACTATTTATTTTGACATGATAGAGAAAAAGGAAGCAAATAATGAAATCTTTGAAACTTAAACTATCTTCATAACCACAATTACAATCTGTTACTTTGCAAACCAACTGATAATTTCAACATTTATCCATCTACTTCTCCACCGTTGTTATTTATTTAAACAACTCTTATTACAGCATTTATATATTCTATATTTATGGTGTCTGCATTTAAAGCATTGAAGCTCTAGATTCAGTTTCTACGTTGTCTCGATCACTCGGATCTGAACTGAATGAACTGAACTCTTTGTGGAAGTTAAAGCCCAAAGAGCAGAGTTCAGGACTGAATCGCCTGATTTGGGACAAATGACCTAACGAGGTGCTGATGTGTTCGATGGAGCTTCCAGAAGCTCCTGTTTCAACACTGTTCCTCTGCAGCGCGGCTTCAAGTGCCAGCACTGTCAACACACAACACACAACACACACACACACACACACACACACACACACACACTCCCATCCTGTCAGTAATAATCTGAGGCTCATTGCTCTGTGGGTGCTTCAGTTCTTTATGTGTGTGTGCATTTGTGAGTGCAAATTTTGTACTAAAGTGTTTATTTGTGAAATGTGCAGGTCACATAACATTTCAAGTGTGCTTTGGAATTTTTTTTAGTTTAAATTTAGTTTCTGTTTTTCACTGTTGACTCCAACCTTCAGTTTCAGTTTACTGTGAAATTAAGTTTATAGGCAAACTGTTTCATTCAGGCACAAAATCAATCAGCAGGTACATTTATTGAAATTAATATCATTAAAAAAGATACTGAGACTAGATGCACAGTTTTCTTTTTTGTATTTTTTTAGTGAAAACATCTTGTAAATGCACTGTTGTCATATTTGCATGGCCGTGTGTCTCTGTGTGAATGTTTGAATGTGTGAATATGTGTGTGTATGAATGTGTGTGTGTTTGCTCGTGGGGATGAAAGACGTCCATCGTTTGTTTCTGCTGAACTCACACACCACCTTGTCATCGGTGCAATCTGAGCGCTCGAGTGAAATTAAAGTCTCGGGTATTTACAGAGGAGGAAAAAAACGAGAAAACAAAAACAGCCTCTCTGTTTCGTGTCCACTGAGGCTCCTGTGTGCCTTTCAGGACGCCACACAAACAGGCCCTGTGCTGCCGGGGGCTGTAACCCTTGGGTGCCCTTGGCCACGTCCCCCCCCCATCCCACCGGCCTGTTGTTGATCTCTCGCTGTCACCCTCTGCTCTCTGATTCGCTTGCATCTTTTCTCACTATTGACATTCCTCCATTTTCTGTCTTTCAGTTCATGCAAAGTCACATTGTGCAGAGTTTAAGGTTTTAAAACGAGTTTCTTTAACAACAAGCTGAGCACTGTAATGCACCAAAACTTAAAGCTTCAGTTACACTGATAAACACCTTTATTTCTAAATCTTCATGCAGTTGGAAGGTATCATGTCGAGTACGGTTAGCTTGGCTTGGCTTAGTTGATGGACGTCTACAAGATAAAGTAGCAGCTCTCCTTAAAACAACAGTAATGCATGAAAAAATTCACTTGAGATCAATGGGTTAGATTAAATTTTAAGAGTTAAAAGGAACTCCTGCTGTTTTCAGTACGCAAGCTTGCATGTCTGTTTCAGCTATTTTTTCCTACAGGTGTTTATAAAAAGGTGCCTCGTTAGTAATGTTAACTATCCTCGACCCATTAAACAATAAGCTCGGCAAACCTCAAAGCAATCTGGTCGATGAACCACAATTCAAAATGTCTCCGCGTCAGTTTATGTGGTGAACGAGTCGAGTGTCTTCAGGCCAAGATTTTTTAGTCGGTTAATAATTGTAGAACATGTACAACTGCTCCGCTATGAATCCTTCTGCCTGATAACACACAGCCTCTCTTATCAGTTCAGCTCAGGTTTATGGGATGGAGTGGGAGTTTCCACACTTTCAGCTGAATATGACATCCATTCGCAAAAAGAACCTTTATATGTTTTAGCTTCATTTACTACAAAGACGGCGTACTTTACACTGTTATCTGTTTTTACAGTCATATCAAGGTTTTAATTTCTTTTTTTTCCATCGTTTTCCTCGCCGTCATCGGTGTCCTTTCGGTGCAGCTGAAAGCTTGCAGAGACTCAAGCTTGTGTGGGACGCTAATCCACCACAATAAACAAGTTGTGTGCTTCTGCTGACAAGGCGGTTTTATTGTTGAGTGCAGCTGATATGGTTTTAAAATGTCTGCACTTTGTTCTCACACAACAGCACCAGTTTTAAAAGCTGCAATGTTACAGCTAACTTACAGTTATCCCAAAAGATTCAAACGGCATCTCTGTGATTTCTACTCATGCTGTCACAAAACAGGCTGGTTGATCTCAACAGTTTAGAACTAAATCCGTTTAATGAAGAATGAGGTTTTAAGAGGGTTTGATCCGAACTGTGAAAACATTTTTTCTTCTATGACTTATAATGGAAATATGTCCTGTTTTCTTGCTTCAGACATGTTTATGCAGGTAGTTGAAGCCATTCCAGCCTCACACTCACACATTCATCGTTAAACGGAGAAAAACATCTCAAAGTAGACGTCCAGACCCTGAGTTTAAAGGTCTGTAACTTCCATCAGGCTCCTTCCTCTTCTGACTGCAAAACAAATGGCTGCGTCTGCACTCCAGTTTTACCTTTATGGCTCTCAGGAATGCAGAGAAACGGTGGCCGTTCGCCTTTGGATCTCCATAAAAATCTGAGCTGATAATGTCGGGGCCCCCCCCTCCGGTTCGCTCGCAGTGAATCAACAGAGCAGAAATCACGACGGGGTCATCAGAGCAAAAAACAAAACCTTTGGGACTGTGGCGATGTTATATGACCGCTGATGGAGGGAGAGATTAGTGAGGGGGGGGCTTGTTTTGACTTCCCAGGAAAGTGATGACCAAACTCCACTTCAGCTCTTCTGGGAAAGTCTGATAAAACTTGACATGATCTGATGCACGAGATAGTACGAGGGGTGATTGATCGGTTTATGGCTTGAGGAAGGAAGAGTCGACTTAGAAAAACTGGTGCATTTATGTTTCTGAAGAGTCTCTTCCTACATTTAAACCTTCAGTCCAGCAGATGTGGAGCATACAGATGTTTTCTTTGTGGTTCTCGGCATCTTGGACCTGGATGGAGATCATGAGCTTTTCTGTTTCCAGCTTGAATGCATAAACATAATTTAGAATTTAATTGAAACATAATTTCTGAGACTTTGATCGATTTGTGTCTTTCCCATTTTAAAAGAACCTTTCAGTTTCAGTTCTGTTATTTGCGTTTAAGCTGTAACTTTAACCAACAGGGTCTCAAACATTCTTCTTTGCTATTCATCACTGTGTAAACACAAAGCATTTTGGGAAAGATTTCTGCGGAATGCAGCTGCAGTAACCTTATAATCAGGTTAAGTCTCTCACGTGATGTCCTATTTCTGTCTCTTATTTCTTGTCACCCTTTGTTCCATATTGTCCCACAAAACAACAAAAAAAAAAGGTCCTTCTCAAATTCAGCCAGCAGTTACGGAGGGAGGG
Source organism: Acanthurus lineatus (assembly GCA_029814665.1). NCBI lineage: Eukaryota > Metazoa > Chordata > Actinopteri > Acanthuriformes > Acanthuridae > Acanthurus > Acanthurus lineatus. The sequence goes on along the minus strand of JAPZDV010000006.1, from coordinate 20,730,966 downwards.
GTGTCCTGGATCCAGGTTTTCCTCCTTTGGTGTTATGATTTAAAAGGTCACAAGATTCTGTGCGTAAGAACATACAGACTTCATATATCATAAAGTTTAAACTGCTCAATGAAAATAAAGAGTGTGATTTTTTTTCACTCCCCCACAAAATGATTTCACCTTTTGTTTTTATCCACCACAACAATTTTCACTGTTTTTCCAGACGAGTGGAGGGTAAACAGTGGTAGTCATTAGAGGGATTTGCAGCTTCAGTAGATGAGTTTACAGACCACAGGCATTAGGAAACTGCAGAATCTGACTGTCTGCGGACGGCGTGTGTTGTCTGGTGCACCAACATGGCCGGGCATGATGGGTACGGATGACATCAGCAGACCAAACAATCAAACAGAGGGCAGCATGAGTCAAAGGATGAATCCCAGCTCGGTTTCTGGTCGATCTGCTGGTAAACTGACACTCTGCAGGGGGATTACACTGATTTATGGCTTTGCATGAACTCAGACTGACATTTTAAATCCTTCTGTATCAGACGGTTATCTTTTTTTTTTTCCAAAATGATGCAGGTTCACCACAACGGACTGAATTAGACAAACCAGAGAAGCTGCACAAAGGTTTATTTAAAGTGCTTGGAGGTCAATTTCATACAAAAGTTAGATTTTACAACTTGTTAAATAGTCTGATCAATTTAACCACAAACTTTGAGAAAAACTGTGTGATTTTGTCAGTGTGGTTTTTGCTTAAATGCTTCTCTTTTAAAATAATATCAGTTCACAACAGGTTGAGGTGAGTCAATGCCAGAAATGTTCTGATGATCTTGCCCAGTTATTGTTGGTGATTTCTACAAGACAACCTTTTTAAAACTGTCCAACATCAACTGTGACAATCTGACTATTACACCATTCTGAATTTGACTTCTGGACTAAATTTCACTGTGACAACAAATAAAAGTGTCTTCCTGCAGCACCTGTGAGCTTCAAGAAGACCAGAAAAAGATCCAACAGATGAAAAACATAATGGGAAAACATCCATCATCTGAGCTCGACGAAAACAGTCAAAGAAGTTGTTATACACAGAAACCAGTTCATGCAGAAAATCTGTAGAGACCAACAAAGTCTCTAAATATAAAGCTGGAATTCTCCTTTATGCCTCCGTATTCAATCACAGTTCCCGTCACCGATCGGTGAGGGATTCTGCGAGCTGAGACTTGTAGTCAGCAGACATTTACTGAGATGCAAATCCACTGCATGTGTTGTCCTGGAAGTCAAATCATTAGTCAAACCAAAACCATTTCAGCCTTCAGCAGCATGAAAAACGTCTGTCGTCAACACAGGGGCCTAAAAAAGACAGAAGAATGTAAAACAAACTCCAGTGGAGCACTGACATGACAGGAAACATATGGAAGAGGGTCAGCCCGGTCAAAACGTGACATCGGACACATAAACTCAAACACAGCGAGGCCTCAGAACGATCCCAGGACGTAACAACCGGGCTGAAACCATATCTGACTATTGATCTTCAGGAATCATTAGGCACGACTGGCAACACACTCTTGATCTGTTCGCCACGAAGTTACTCTGTAACTTCCCCTGTCGTCTCCGCTCGGTCTTACAGGAAACCCACTGGTGATATAAGGACAAAAGAATCTGGAAATAGGTTTCATATTAGTAACTTATTCTGCCATTACTGCTCGGCTACATGAACATATTAATCCAGAATAAAAGAAGGACCGTAAGGAAGTAAAAAACATGGGATAAAGATCCAAAAGATGGAGACAAAACCGAGGAAATGAAACTGAATTAAATTAAACCTCTGTGATGTTTTAATGAGAAAACAAACTTCAGTCCTTGTTGACAAAGTGTTGATGCTTTTGCATCATAATTACGCATAAGTAAGTCAATAATTTGTATTAAAAAAATGTCAAATTTTCTCTGATCCATCTTGTCAAATGTGGAAATGTGTTTCATTTTTTAATGTTTTCTTATGTTTCATTGACTAAATGACCAACAAATATTAGTTGCAGCCATGCAACAGACAACGGCAACCAATGAAAAACCTTTAAATCCAATCCAGAGCAGAAACATCACAAACTGAACACAGAAAGCATTAAACTTTAACTTTGTGCTCTTTAAACTTTCACTGCATGTTTGTGTCTCCACAGTCAGCTGGCAGGTTTATGACCTTGTGCTTCTAGATGTTCATCAAAAATAGGGATTTCATCTCTGGTACCTGATAGCTGACACACTACCTGCCCTGAAACAAATGGCAGACACATGATTTGGTGACCAGCATGAGAACATTTAGCATTTAGCAGGTAGTGTGTCAGATATTTGCTTCAGGAGTTTGTGGAGACTCTGGAGGAGCTAAAAGCAGAGCTGATGTTGATCTAACAGTCTTCACGTGAGCACAAACACGACTCCACACTGATGCTAACGTGGCTGCTGCAAGTGGAAACAGGAAACTGTTCGCTCACATGTTTGGCATGACAGCTTTATAAGGTGATAATGTCATCGTTGGGTTTACAATAAGGATGAACTGATGCGACTTTCTCAGTCACGAAACTGATACAGATACCCGGGCTTCGGATATCTGAGCCGATACCAGAGTTTGATCAATAAGCTGCACGCTCCACTGAGTGCAGGAGACGGATCATTAATCTTAAAAAACAAAGTGTAAAATAGACTCAAATGTATGAATTGTTGTTCATTTAAAAATAACAGCATCCATTACCAGCACACCTAGCTAACAGCTGGTTGTGCTGCATTCAAGTCACATTTAATTTCCCGTCATTTCTGCCACTCATTAAAAAAACACAACTGTGGACAAACTCACAGGTGGAGCAGAGGGAGAACCAAAGATCAGGGAGTCGATTTACAGACAGGTTTTTTGCTCAATTACTCAGCACCAAAATACACCCTTCGGCACACACAGGGACACACACTAATGCTGATAAAAACAATGGAGACAAAGGAAGATTACTTGAGTGAACTAAAGAAGTGCATGCGACGGTATTTCAGGAGCCTCATCAGCCTTTCACTGCCGCTGTGACTTTCTCATGAGGTCGGCCTTTATCATCCTACAAAAACGGCCCCGGGGCATCCTACGGAGATGCGGGCCCTGCTCAGACAGGTCGGGCAACATACTGCTGTCACGACAGCCGCTCAGCTAAGCCCTCTTTAAAACATCAACACAATGACACAAAGACATATCTCAGACGAAAAAAGAAAGCAAAAAAAAAAAAAGGAAAAGAGGCAGGTTTTCTTTTTTTTTTGTGCTCAACCTAAGAAACCCACTGTTTAAAGCGAAATTATAGACAGGAGAGAAGAAGATGAAACAGACAGACGGGAGTGAAACCTGTGATCTGCCAGGAATGTGTTTGAGAAACAAGCTTTATGCACGTTTATGGTGAATCATGAGAGCACATAAGGTAAAGCCTCCGAGCTGCGGTTGGTCTTCATTTGCCTGGGGGGGTAACTATTTCACTTAACCCGACTTCTTTGTTCTTGACAAAGTCACGTTTTGCATAACATCAAGCACTGCATGATCCAGCGAGGAGATACGAGAGAGAAAGCAGCTGAATGTTGGCCATTTTGTCTCCTGCACGAACCTCAGAGCAAACTGTGTCGTTGCAGACAGGAAGAGGTGTTTTTATGTTAAATATCCACTCGTATGAGCCAAGATGCTTCATTTGAATGTTAACAACTAGAAGATTCATCCACAAACAAGACAAAGATTCATCTTAAGATGCTAAAGTCAATGACTGAAGGCTAAAACCTGCGCTGCTGTGCTCCTGTTCAGGTTTTTTTAGCTGCATCACGTCGCGATTGACAAAAATTCCACAAGCACACGAACCAGTTCATTCAGGCTATAAAACAATTCTGTTTATGACAGTTAGTGACCTACATTTATTGGCAGCAACGCAGGCAGAGAAGGTACACAACGTTTTCTACAACGGTAACAAGACGCAGGATGGAAACCTGAAGGCAGAAAAAAACCAAAAAAAGGCTGCAGGAAAATATCTCGTAACTCACAGACATAAATACCTAAAATACTGTTGGGATGACAGCTGCATTATAAACACTGATGTCATTTTGAGCAATAAAGTTTATTGCTGAACTGTAAAATATACTGCTATGTGTTATATATATCGATATCTGAATTTTTTCCTGGTATCAGCCTAGTTTTCTTTCCTGATCCAATAAAAAATGGAGCATCTGGATGAAACTTCAGCACTTTCAGAGAACATTTAAACTGCACAAACGTACAGAAACAGACAGGAAATGCAGGCAATCTTCTGTGATTGCAGCTCCTCAGTTCACGGTGCCAGTAAAGTCGGTTCAAAGCTGCTCCAGCATGTGACCGCTCTTATTCCACGTTTGCATAAAAACCAACAGCCTTCTCGACCCATGATGCTTTGTGTCGAGCATGTTGCACGCAGGTACAAAGAGGACACCACCAGAACAAAACAGCTAAACTCAAAAAAGGTTCAAGCAAACATACGACTTCCTCCTCTCAGATCCCCTGTAGGACCTGGTTTTAGCAGCAGCTTCGGCCTCAGGTGTCGGGGTCTGCCGCCTGTTTACCAAACACCTGGCAGGAGGCCCGACCCGGCGCCGTATGAGGGCGTCCGGTTTCAGTTCGTGCTCTTTTGTGATCATTCAGAGCCAACGTACATTCACAGCCATTTAACTTTAATGCAGCTGTCATGTCTCCGCTGTCATCGGTTGTGTGTGTTTAACAAAGGAGGCGATGGCGTGCTCGTGAAAAGCTGCTTATCCTTTTTGTGTCACTGATTTTCTATGATTTATTACGACACCCTCTCCTGTTAAAACACGACACTCTCTGAAAGGTTCATGCACATTTTCAGGCATCAGACCGACGAACATTCACAGATAATCTTGAGAAGACGCATCTACAAAGGAATGTGATGACTGATGGAGAAGAGGACGTGTTGCAGACTTTATCTAACAACCAACCTGCTTCTCCATCATGGGATCAAATCCCGTTAAAACACTGCACACAGGGTCGGGTATCATGATCTGATGCATCATGCTGGAAAGCACATGTGCTCAGCTCCTCTCTGACTGAGTTTAGTGTAAAAATCTAAATAATTCAGACCAGCAGCACATTTACTTCACACTACATTGATATCAGACAGCACAGCATGTGTACAAACTTGTTTGTTGGTGAAAAAAAATCCTTCAACTGTCATAAACTTGGTACTTTTCCATAAATATATTAAAATAACTGCTTACATCATCTTTTCTGTATCCAGAAATATCTCTTAACACTCAGTGAACCTGAAGAAATACAACAATATGCATATTGTGTGTGTGTGTGTGTGAATGCCATTCAATTTTATAATCCTAAAAAAACCCACAAATTCAAAGCAACTGCAAGTCAAATACAATAAAATCATGTTTTCCATAAAAGTTAGTACAAATACAGTTTGATTTGAAGAAATTATACTGCAGAACTGCCACCAGTAGCTCCAAACACCTCACAGGTGAACTTTACCTGTGGTTTCTACCAGGTCAGGTGCCTGTGTAGGACTTTAACCTGCCTGTGCAGGTGAGCTGCTTCTCTTCACAGGTAAAAGCAGCTTTTCAAACAGACAAAAGCGCACAAAATGGTGAGTGGCTTAAATGGTTGTTGGCAGCTTTGTTTACCCTCAAAACGACTTTTTTATTTTGGCTGAATCAGCGCGTGCAGCCACGCTACCTGTTCAACCATCAGAGTGAACGTAAATATAACGATCAGTTCATAAAAAACCACCCGGAGAGGCCGGTCCCCGGTTCACCGGGAGCCCGGCCATCCTCGGCGGGTCGGCGCAGAAGCTCACCCCGGGTTTGACGTCCTCAAACACGGACGCGTCCTCAGCACCGTCCGCTCCCGACATCCGCACCGGCTTCAGCTGCGTGAAAACCGCCCTTTCTTCTGTCGCGTGCGGCGGATTCATGGCCAGTCCAACACTCGCTGCCATTAAAACGATTTCTAAAACAAATTAAATCTTCTTGTGAAATCGGGATCTAAACTAAATACATAAAAGAATTATTTCTGTTAACTGCGACCTATTTGAGCCAGAAAAACCCCCAAAACAAAACTGCGGAATATTCCCACAGCCCTCCCCTCTCTTCTGATCCACAGGTAGGTTTTACCTGAGCTCAAGTACGGACCTGGTACCTGGAGTGAAAAGACAGCGCAGCCAATGAGAGCCGACTATGGGAACTTGTTGTCCAATCAGCTGCGTCGGGGGAGGCGGACTCACCTGAGCGACTCTAGAAAAGGAGGAAAACAACTGGAGGGCATCATGCAAACTATTGTCCCCTCAACACACACACACACACACACACACACACACACATTTCACTGTAATTACAAAACAGAAATTACAAACTAAATTTGTTAAACAAATTTTAAATAATGAAGTAAGTAAAGACTTGTGTGTGTGTGTGTAATTTTTTTTAACTGATCATATTTCTTCCGTTTATGATTTCTGTAATATTGTGCATTCCCGTCACACAAAGAGAAAGAAATTAGTCATGCTGATAAAGTTCACTCTTGGCTGTGCACACATGAAGTCTATTGTGTTCAACAACAGACGGCTGAAATAGCAGAATTACCTGGTAAAATTTGGTATCAAGCAGACATTAATGGCTGACTGGTGGTTTTAGCATATTTGTCCTGTGAGGCATGACAAGTTTATTTATAGAACAGAAACAGGACAATTCAAACTGCTTTGCAGGAGCATAAAAATGCATTAAAATTGTTTTTTTTCTCTACAAGATAAGACCAGGGCAGCAACTTGAGGACAGATGTAATGTACTTCATTTTCCAGGTGTTGGTGACGACTCTTGTTGCATCTGTCTGAGTGATTTTTACAAAGACCTGTGAAGACAACATGACAGTAGTCCAGTCTGCTCAAAATAAACACATTAACATGTTTTTTCTGTGTGTTGTCTAGACAGAAATCCTTTGATTCTCGCTGTATTTTAAAGGTGGTAGTTTGGATTTGTAAATTTTCATGATGTGGCTTTATAAATTTCAGTTTGAGTTCACAAGTAGATCAAGATTTTTGAAGGATCAGTAGAGTTTAATGTCTCAGAGTTAAGGTGAGCATTGAATTAATATTTCATCCTTACAGCCAGAAAGAATAACTTCTGTTTTTTCTTTCTTCACAAATACTTACTGATTTGATCAATGCACCAATGAAACAAATAAACCAGACTATTTTCATGGGATTTGCACACTTATGTCGACTCGTGTCTCACATCCGTAATCTGCAGAACATCCTAATCAGATATATCTTTTTTATTATTTCTTTATTAAAAGATGACGCACCCTTATATGACACGGGAAATAAAACCGGATTACTTAAATCAATGAAGCATTTTGAAAAGCGTCAGCTAGTGATGCAACACAATCAATTTCGTCAGAAACGACGAGTGACATCCTGCTAATTTTGGCACCTTGCTTCATCTGTTCCTGCCCTTTTTTTTATCTGCGACACAAAATGATGGGTTTATTTTATTTTATTTTATTTTTAAACAGGAAACAGGTAATCTTGTGGCAAAAACCTGATGTTTTCTGAACTTACATCACATCTGAACATTTTAGGTGGGTTGTGTCGACCTCTTGTTTATTTAGTTTCATCATTTTGACCAGATTCCAGTGTGAAACCACTCAAAGATCAAGTTTAGGATTAAAAACACACAAAAAATAGACACTGTCCTCAGCTTGTGTGATCAGCTTTTCCATTGCTGAACCACAGCAGACGATGGAAACGATTCAGTTGTGATGTTTGTGATGATTTCAAGTCAGAAACTAAACAACTTCAGCCAAAGAGAGCTCTCTGCTGTGGACAGACATATTATGTCTCAAAATACAGAAGAATCACAATGCAGTTTTGTCTGAGTGGCACCTTTTAACAAGGCAACTCAGAGTCCTTTACATAAGATATGAAAGACATTATGTCATAAAATACATTCCAATGCTTTCAGCTACAATAAATTAGTCAGATTCGGCGCCACTCACACCAAAAAGCTGTAAACCTTTGAACAGACGAGCCTGTTTATGTGTTCAGACTGTGACCTTTTCTGCTATTTTAAGGGCATTTATGATAAAAGATACATAAAAATGCCAGAAATAGAACATAATATAACAAAAATCAGCTGCAAACAAATACGTATTGTTTAAAAAATGACCCCTTTATATCCAGAGTGTATGTCCTATTGTACATGATGTACTGCCATGTATGGAAGCCCAGAAAGGACAAATCAATCAGTGGCCCTGTGACAAAACACACATGATGCAGTTAAGTTTAATTTTATCAAACGATTTGCACCTTATGTTCAAAGTTTCTCTGCTTATCGGAGTAAAGTTTAATCTGTTAGTTTACCATAACAGGTGATTAACTCGTCAGAGCTGATCAGAACATTTTAATAAGATGAGTTAAAAAACATAACACTCAAATGTTTTCATAGTTTGAGTCAGTTCACTAGCTGTCAAACTTCAGACCTCTATGTGTGTGTGTGATTGTAAAACCGTGAGAAAATTCAGCACCCATGTTGAATCTGTTTATTTAGAATATAACAACAGGTGCTTTTCTGATCTGGTCTAGTTCGTCGCACTGGTTGGCCTGCATATTTTCAGGCTGCAATAATACCACAAAAGAACATGGCAAGCTGCGATGAGAGAGCGGTGTAATAAACTGTACTAGTTGAGCATCTGTCACTTGGAAAATTTCCATGAAGGCTGTTAAAGATATCGTCAGAGTTTTGCACAACAGCTCATCTTTTTCCTCAACACCAGCATGGGGGTTAAATCCAGAACTGTGGACCGTTGCTTGTTTGCTATATTAGCATATGGAGGGTGTTACTCTTTATTTCTCTAGTTGTTAAGTCTGTTTGTTTCTAAAGTGAATGCAAATCAGTGAAAATAGATCTCAAATATGGTTTTATTTCCAAACAAGAGAGGATATTTACATGTTAGCTCTTTAAAGCTGTGTTAACCACAGTCACAATGACGGTGCTAACATGCTTCTGTTAATGTAAATACAACCGCCGTACATGTAATCTTCATTTATTATGTTAGCAAGTTATATTTGCTTATGAGCAAGAAGCCAAAAGTAGGTCACAGCTGAGGATGATGGGAATGTCATGGATTTGCAGGTTTTTGTAATAAACCAAATTATTAAGCAAATTTTGAATTTGATCCGGTAAAACTTGTAAGTACAGTTTTATTCAGCTCGAGGACAACAAGGATATTCCTTCACAACTTCATGATGCATCCTTACTGGTTGTGACATTTTACTTCAGAGTACAAATACCAATTTTATGATGGCAGTAAAGGAGAACCATTTAATTACCTGAGGAGTGAGGATTTGAATCTAATGTGATTGTGAATTAAAATTAACATTTGATAATTTACACTCGCTTTTTAAAAACATAACTGAGGAAGTAACTCAATTCACGGCGGCTCCTCAACTTTGGGCTGAAAGAAGTGAAATGTCGATGTGCTGATGTGGCCGGTGTTTCTGAGGGAGTGGACGGGCTGGAGTCACAGGACCAGATCTATGAATAAGATTAAATTACATCTCTTGAAAATGGGCTTATGCTACTTTTGTTATGCATTTATTACGCAAACAGTCATACCATGGGAACGATAAAATAATACTCCACCCACATTCTGCCCATTCAGCTCACTCCTCGTACGCTGAAAAAGGTTTGTGTTTGCTTATTCATACTAAAAACTGCTCTGACAGCTCCTGCAGCGTGAAGCAGCTCTCCACCGTCCACACATGAGCCCGGTCCACCTCGACTGTTCATGTTTCTGCTCAATACGAAGGCTTCAGTCTCCGTCCTCATGTAAAAGAAAACTCATAAACAGTTAACGTGCCTTCACCTTGTTTAACACCAGATGTTCAGTACATCCTGCTGCAGTTCATCGTTTGTCTCCCAGCTTGGCCTAAATCCAGTTCCAACCAGAAGATTACAATCATTAACTCAAACGTTTTTCATCTCGTACAGACAGACGAACGTGTTACAGGTGAGGTGACACAGGTTCCAACAGGTTAAATGGTTTCCAACTGGGAGGTTCAGAGAGACGGAAATGTCAGACAGAGTTAATGTAAACTGTAATATATAGACACAGTTCGTCATATGTCAGAAGAATATGCTATTGTCTCTATTATGCTTTTAACTATTCAATTGAAAATACACCATCAGTTTTGTTATAATATCTGACATGAAATAGGTTTGAGGTCCCAGTAGTGAATTATAAACGTCAGTCTGGGCAACTAGACTTTATTTAAATCACAGAATTTCATATTTAATTCTGGTTGGGATCCCAAATTTTCCAAAGACACTAATCAAGTTGCTTTTTCTCGTCCATGGGATGAAATAAAATCGACCAAAACAAGACGAGGTCAAACATGAGCAGGGTCATTTACAGATAGTGTGAATAAATGTAGTCAGTTTGTTAAAGGAGCAGTTATAATGTAAATTCCTGGAAACTAAATGTTTAGCTGCATTTTTCCTTTTGTGGTCCAGGTAATAATTATTGCTAAAGTGTACTGATGAAACAGATCATAAGACATGGTCCAGCCGTGTTTGAAGAAGAGAACGAAATGCAGATGTAAGAACAGGACTGTCACTCATATCGTTGGATGTTTGATTTGAAAAAGAACATTTTTCAGTTTTCATTATTTATTTACTTATTGCTAACTCTCTTGCTCCCTCATGTATGTAAGTCTGTTTTAAGTGTTTGGTCAGTTGTTGTTATTTTGGAAGTTTTTACTGTGATTTTTCCCTCCTGTTTCTCAGCAAATGGAGAGCTGTATTATCTTACTCTCCTCTGACTGCTACGCTGTGAACTAAATGTTTTATTTCAAAGGTTAAATGGGGCTAGCATGAGTGTTTCAAAGCCAACTGTAAAGTCAAGTTGGCTTTTGAGATTTTGGAGGCGGGACTGATGGCTGATGTCTCCCTTCCCTTTGTCTCCTGCATCCTCAATGCAATCATAATTATAATAATAGCAAAGTGAGCGCAAGTTTGATAGCATCCTCCCTGATGACACACAAGAAAACCAACGGGGAAACATTAACAAGGTCATCAGTCAGTCAGTCAGTCAGTGAAATAGTCAGTCAGTCAGTCACGTACAACTGTGGTTACAGGGCTCGGTCTGTTGTTGCAGTCCAGCCAAAAACGGAGTCTTTATTTTTGAACATTTCTTTCGATATAAACGTCCCACAGCTTCAATGATGCAGAATACTGTCACACAGTGTGCAATAAGCATTTTAATTCAAATAAACTTTAGTGCTAAAAATTTAAAACTGTGCATTTTTTTAAACAATTACATGCACACAAACCCCACGAAGCTGGAATTTATTCGTTTGTTGCTGCTTATTATGATGCAGACAATCGATATTGTAGTTTGACGACAAATAACCAATAAACCTGTCATGACAAATCCTGTAAAAATAGACTTTTGCTGCAGGCGTGTTCCTGTTTCTCAATTCAATCTGATTTATTGCATCACTCTGTTTTATCATATTAAGCTCAATCAGAAGCGATAAGCAAACTTAAGGATGCGTCAAACAGGCCCATACAGTTACAGTGCAGAGTTATGAAATGTTATATGAATGGGAATCTGCTTATTAGCTGCACAGCTGCTGTCTGTCAGACGGTGTGGGTGGTCTGTGCAGCAGCATTTTCCCTTTAAATGAAGTTTGTGTTTGGTTAATGCTCATAACCGTTTATGGATTTATAGGATGAAAAAGAAACCCTAATAATAAAAAAACAAAAACAAACAAAACATTTGCATTCTTTCACTTATCAGCCTCCAAAATTCCATTTAACTCTGACCTACTGTGGGAGAAACCCTTTGTTTGTCTACACTACTTTTCTACATGAAAGTCAAATGGATACAAGATTGAGAGACTTGATAAGATTGGTGATTTTCCAGTCATGCACCAGAAACTGTTTCACCTGTATCAGATGACAGCAAATCAAAACCTAAAGAAAATGATACAACAACGGACCGGGAACGAACGCAAAACCTGTAAAACCACTTAAAAATGTGTCACCTGTGGTTTGTGTTTCCGTTCTGAATGTGGGTGTAAAGCGCAGAGTAAACAAACAGAGAAAGGTGGATTTCATTAAAAAAAAAACTGTATGAATAAGAAGTGGAAACCAGAAAGAAAAAGGTAAGAAACGGAAACAGAAGGAGTTTTATTCTCTTTATTTTCATGATTTATCGCCTAATCAGAGAGGAAACCACATCTGAGGAGAAGACAGCAGCCACTGGATTCACTGCATTCCTCACTGCTCTTCTCTCCAGTGGCACTGTGCTGTTGTTGTTGAAGAGGGCAGGTGAGGACACAGGTAACACACTCAGCAGGTTGACGCCCTCCAGATTTCTGCTCGCTGGTTCGATCCCCGGCTCCTCCGCTCTGAGTGTAAAGTGTCCACAGACAAGATGATGAGTCCCAAATTCCTCCTGTCTGATGTGCGTGAACGCATCACTGATGAGCAGTTTGGGACTCAAACTAATGAAAGGATGCATGTGTGAATGTTTGAATGCTGATTTCTGATGTAAAAGTGCTTTAAGAAGTCAAAAGACTAGAAAAGTGCGAAAAAAATGCAAAGTAGTTCATCTTTAAGCTGACAAGCAACTGATTGATTATTATAAGACTTCAGGTCTCACTTATTCTCAGGTAAGATGGAGAAAAAATAAACTTTAAAGCAGAAGATCCTTCTAAGAAAAAGCAACCGAGTGAATTTTATTAGCGTCACGAGACACAAAAGGCAGATCAGCTGTGTTTTAGGTGTGTTGCAGTGAATAAGAGCTTACATAAAAGGTTGTGTAAATCGCAGTCGTGTTACCGAAGAGGCTTAATGGTCAAAAGAGATCCACCTGGTGACAAAGTGGAAAAAAATTCACTGAAGTTCTGCGGAAATGTTCGGCTCTTGAACATCATGTCGGCTCACGCAGGAGACACGTGATGTTGACTGTGTTATGAGAATTTAAAGCGGATCAGAGGAAACTGCCGCTTACTCAGAAGAGATTCATGACCGTCATTAATTATTTTCTTTTCTGTTTCAATCCGTTAAAAAGACATAAATGTGTCAAATGCTGAAACCATGAAGTGTGAGAGTTGGATGTGTTTCACAAGTTCAAATCCACATTCAGGGATGAAGACAGAAAGGAAAGATTCTCTAAAACTTAATTTCTGTTAATTTCAACTGAAAAATGTGTGATATCTCATGAACCAATCTAATGTTTTGCCTGTTGCATTGCCAGGTTATTTAATATTGACACTTTGATAAGGTATCCTTCAGTGTCTTACATCCCAAAAGGTGTTTTTATGCTCAACAAAATATGAACAAGGAAAGGATTCAATCCTCTGCGACTATGCATCAAGCAAATAGAGATATCGGGATAAAAATGCTCTAAGGTTCCTCTGGCGTGTGTTCATGGTGTTAAAGCTGCAAAAGGAACCTCAGTTTGACACTCGATGAACTTGTGACAACATGCATCCTGCAGATCTTCAGTATCTGGTCCAGGCTTTTGTCATTTCCCATCCAGACTTTTTGCAATCTGCTCCTGGCAGATGTGTTTGCATCTGCCATCTGCCTTGTGCAGGTCATCCTGAACCCCCACCCAGTGAGTCTGATTGGTCCAAGTTCCTGCACATTACACTGCTCCTCTTCACTCTTCGCTGGATGCCTGAGTCCAAATAAAGCCAATGGGACTTTCCTGCTGTGCTGCTATTAGCCGAATCCTACATCCAGGACATGATTGAACCACACACACCAGCTCATTCACTAAATTCTGTTGCTGACAATAATTCTTTATCTTTTATTGTTTCTTAATAAAGAGCTTGTGGGAGTTCATCATATTTGATGAGGCTTATTAACTCGCTTGATTCTTTTA
>JAPZDV010000006.1:20686963-20696984 GCA_029814665.1 Acanthurus lineatus | reverse complement strand
GACACTGAATGAAACACTGAATGAGACACAAGATGAGACACAAGATGAGACACGAGATGAGACACTGAATGAGACAGGAGATGAGACACAAGATGAGACACGAGATGAGACACTGAATGAAATACTGAATGAGACACAAGATGAGACACGAGACGAGACTTGTCCCTGCTGGAGGAGAGTCTGTGATGAGCTTTGATCCCAAAACATGAGGAGAAATTAAATGAAAGAGGTCAGAGAACATAAACAAGGACAGATTTATTTTCAGGCCTGAGGATTATTGATGAGCAAGTTTGAGCATTTTAAAGGTATTGGTTGAAACTAATGCTGAGTTCAGGTCACATGATAGTTTTGCCTGTTAGGATGGTCGTTCTGTCAGATTAGGTGAGTCGAGACTTGCCAATTTTGATAAATATGGCAGACGACACGTTGATTCCCGACCAATCACTGCTTGGTGTCAATAAAAAGGAAGTGCAAAGGACTGACCTCCAGGAGCAAGAAAAACAAAGAATGGTGGTGTGTATGATGCAGGTCTGCCTTGTGTTTTGAAAAGCCCTAATTGATGGAGGAACGCTGTGTGCTCCTGTTGGTCAACGTCACAAAACAGATGGAATTTTTCACAATCAGGGAAAAAAAAAAGTGCAAAAATTTCGACATTTTAGTCTTTTTTGTGGAACATTTCAATCTTTTTTAAATTTGTTTTATAGACAAGTATTGTCAGCGTCTATTAAATAAAAGCCAACATAAGAAATAAAAAAAGAAATAAATATATGTTTTGCATGTGCAATTTTAAGTGAAAATATGATATAAATGTTACAAGACTAAACAGTTATTTAAACTTGAATGGAGCTAAATGTCTTTGTAGTGATGGTAAAAGTAGAACTTAATACACCTTAGAAGGAAAAAAAACTTTGTTTAATTAGCATGTTTTATGAGCAGAAGTGTTGTTCTTTTTCACAAATAAAGACACTGTAATTATTGATGCTTTATACTCAACATTCATTATAATTTCTCTTTACATGTTAAATTTGTGCCAGTGCAGACCTGAGGGATGATAATATGTTACAGTAGCTTTTCTGTTAAAAAACCTGGAAAAAAACACATTTGTATTGTTAACAGGAGGCTTTTGTGTCACCAAAAAGACTCTCAAACTCTGTTCGTTCTCAAATTGAACCCCCTGTTTTTAGAGAGCCAAATAAAAGTTAATCATTAAGCGTCACACACCGTTTGAGATGATTCCTGTGGGCTAAACAGCTGCGATGCTTCAGTTGGTCAGCTGTTTTACAGACGATGATGACGACAGACACCAAGCAGAGGGCGGCGGGTCAATAGTGATAATAGCAGCAGTCAGAGGTTTGTCTGCGAGCGCAGAGACAGATGTGGCTGCTGCTATAGATCCACGCTGCATTATCTGCCCGGCCTCAGGCCAAACGACAGCCACTCAGGACACAATAGGAAGTACAGGTACACACACACTTGCAGAAACACACACACACACACACACATAGACAGGAAAATTCATTTTGTTGCAAGCAATTATCGATTTCCTCTTGAGTTAAAACATTCCATACAGACATTACAGGTGCAGCATTAAGTAATTAGTAGGAAGAGAAGATGGTGCAGAAGGAATATTTTTCTTATGCATAATAGTAGAAAATGTTGATGGATAAAACGAAAGTGAAACAAATTTTAATGTTCACTAGGCTGTTTTATAACAGACATGTAGGCTGCTTTTAAATGCAGATTTGCATCAAATTATTGATGCAAACACTCAAGGAGTGTGTGATTTTTCCACACCAGATATTTTTTGATTGCACTGAATTGAAATTAAATTTAGGTGAAATAGAAATAAAAACAAAATCCTCGTATTTCAGCCAGTTGCTTAACCTCATGAGAACACTTTTGAAAAGTCAAACAGACACATTGGACCAAAACCACAGTTATGGTCAAAATTACGTCTGCTTGTTCATAAACATAGTTGAAGCTTTGAAGTATTTTGAATCTCCCGCCTCTTGGACATACCTGGTCATCAGATACACACACCTGAACTGACACACACACGCCCGGAAACAAAAGTTAGACCTGCTAACAATGAGCAGCGCCACGCGCCTCACAAAGCCGAGGCGATACCAGAGGAGTGTGACGGTTTGAGCCTCTTGTCTTATGAACAAAGACAGACAAGAACAATCCAGACACGCCTGAAAGAAACGTAAATCTGTTAAAATTCAAAGAGAAGAAGTGATTTAACAGACAGGCAGACAGACAAAAAGCTGTGGGAGTTACTGGAAAGTTTAAACAACAGAAACATCTGAAAAGTTACCAATATTTCTCTTTGGAGATGATCGATCAATAACTGATGCGTTAAGCTGATCACTTATCTAAACAGTGAACTTTTTGGTTTAATAGCAAGAGCATTTCCCACTGATTTATATTCATTAATGATGATTTTGTCACTGATGGAAGTGCTGCGTTATGGTGCTGCACAGATCTCAAAAGGAGGAGGTCGGGTGGATGTGTTGGTTGCACAAAGAGCAGGTTCGTAACCTGAGTTCACTGATCAGTTTGTGGTCAGGAAACAGAAACACTTTGGCAGAGAAACATTATTGTTTTGGTGAAATGTTCAGATGATGATCCTACTCTAACCTGAATGTATGGTTTCTGAAAATGTGTCTTTATTAGGCTGAGGTCTTAGATTTATGGATAATAAAGTGTACAAGTGATGGGTTGGTTTCTGTTAATCAGCATGAAGGAAGCTAATTAGTCTGATGTGTCTCTGTTTTTTTATATTGTACATCTTCCTCTTTCCAGGACAAAGTTTTCCTTAAACCAGGATAATTTGCGCTAAAAAACAATGCTAACAAATAGCCGGCTGCTACAAGAGATAATGTGTTGGTTTACTGAGGCAGAAAAAATGTCCACATTGCAGCAGAAACATCACTCTCATGTTCACTGTCATCTGAAAGCCTCTGAAACTTTCTGCTCGTACTCTTCTGAACAGATGATAAGTGAAAGCTGAATCAATAACCTCAAGAAAATCCAATTATTCCTCCAATTATACGAGAACTAATAAAGAGCTTCTGCTGGAGGCTTTTTGTTGTGTGTTTGTGCAGTGAAGCTGATTCTGAAAGGTTCAGACGTGAACGTATGGTGACATGGCCGACTCCCGCCGCTGTAACACTTGTAGAGCAACGCGCCTGCCTGCAGGTCCCATTGTTCTGCTCCCATCAGGCCCGGCGGGGACCGGGGCTCCAGGGGTCAAAGGTCGATTCAGTCTTTTAAAAGGGGGACCTTGTTTTCCAGATGACTTCCAATTAAATAGCCCCTCCCTCTTATTTCCTGTCCCAGATGACCCGAAAGGACTTTTTTTTGGACAGAAATATGTTTGTTTGTTTGTTTACAGTCAGGATGAAAAGAAAACAATGATTCATCAGTTTATTTAATGAATTTAGAAATAAGATGAGGGGGATTAATAAAAAGAGATGATAAACAAAAAAAAAATTATTTAAATGTTTGTACTGATGCTTGATTTATAAAGGGGACACTCTTAGACAAAACAATTTGATTACTGACTGTCATTTTTTCGCTTATATAGAGATAAAGCGATTAAAATGTTTTGCTATTAGAAGCAAAGACAAAATTAAGAAATTAAAAAAAAAAGAGAGAATAAAAATGTAACTTTTTTGTGTGAAAGTGTTGTGGGGGAATAAATGTTTACTTACATTTTAATACTGAAAACTGTCAATATAACACTTAAATATTCCTGTTGACAAGCTGCAGTGAGTCTGATTTCAAACAACACATTACATAAATTAATGTCTTAATGTTTTTGTGGAACAAACATGAGTGTCTGTTTAAAATATCACTACAATCCACCCAGTAAATGTTAAAAACAAAGTGATGCACGAACTGACCGTCCCTGCAAGCCGCTCGCAGAACTTCAAAATGACATTTGGATTCAGTTTAAACCAGGATTTATGTATTAGTGATTGTTGCATTCGATTTTTCCCCCTTTTTTTAAAATTATGTTGTTAATTTCACATATTTTTTTCTTGAAAGGACTGTAACACTCACACACACACACACACACACACACACCCTCCTCTTCCATTCGGCCTTATGTTGTTCCGGGAGGTGGAAGTGAGGGAGGAGGAGAGAAGAGTTATGTGACAGCATCTATAAAACAACACAAAGTCTTCATCAGGCCCCTCCTCCTCCTCCTCCTCCTTATCGTCCTCCCCCTCCCCTCTCACCCCTCTCCCCCCTCAGGGCGATCTGAACTCGCCCTCCCATCCTCTTTCTTTCCCTTAATCTCTCTTCTGATCTTTGGGCCTCATCTTGATGCTGTTAAATCTTCTGTCTGCTGCTCTTTTAGCCTGTGTGTGTCCTGAGGAAGTGTCCACCATCAGCCAATCACAGCTCTGCAAAGCAGCAGCACGTTAAACACCAAACTGGCCTGCAGGAACAATCTTTGGCTTGAGGCTTTTTCAATGATTGTCTTCATTTTGCAAACAACAGATGTGAATATTTTCAACTCTTATGATCATGTTTAAGCTGCTGACATAAACTCAGACACACTGCACACTGATGCAGCTCGCTAAATTGCAAAAATTTAAAGAGGCATCTTGTAATTTACCTTAAGTTTGGAGCCCTTTACTTCGACCACTGACCATAACTAGATATGTTCTTTTCAAGTTTAGTGAACTGTTTGTTGAAGTTATATACCCTGTTGCAAAATATGCAAATTAGTTTTTTTAATTAATTAACCATTTGATTAGATACTGTAGTTTTTAAGCCTTAAACATCTAAACTTTTTTTGCCGATTTAAAATACTTTTGTAGCTAAATGGAGAAGCCAAAAAAAGGCCAAAATGCATATATGCATCAGTGAATTAATTGGTGAATGATCGAACAAATCAAAAAACGCCAGTGCCACTCACTAATGTTGTAAATACATTCATATATGGTATAGATTTTTCTACTGTGTGCTACAAGTGCTTTTGACAAAGGCAAAAACAAACAGGCCTACCATACAAGAAAAACTGCATGAAAAGGATCATGAACTGAGTTTTTTCACCTTAAAGTTGGGCTCTGTGACATGGGCCAAAATTTAAAATCTTGGTAGTTTCAGGCTAAAATGAGGATACATGACAACAGTATCTATCTAGGTAGTGAAAGTGAAAGCTGCATGTGAGAAGTTACTTAAAGAAAAATGCAAAGACGTAACAATAAACTATCTGGCTGGTTAGTTTTAAGTTGTCCAGAGGTCATTTTCTTTATATAAACCACAGAATTACCTCAGCAAATTATTGCTTGAAGTCACATGTGATCGACTTTAGCACATTAGAAAAAGGTATGTGCCTTTGGCTCCACCCACTGAGGTTTAAATGGACCAATGAGATGGTTCGTGCCTCCCAGACGCTCTGACGTGCCACATGAAGAGCCAGACGGTGAGGACAGTGTTGTGGCCTGTGGAATGGCCTGTTGAATGTGAGAATGTGTAATGAACAAGAGGCATTCATTATAGATCACACACATCATTTATTCATCCGTCTGCTCTGTCCGTCTGTCTGTAAACACGCCTGTGATCCACAGCATGTGTGTGTGAATGTGTGTGAGTGTGTTGCTATGTGGTTCTGTGCGGTTGCTTTGATTATTTATATCTTTCTTTTTGGATGCCTTCACACGTGTGTGTCCATATGTGTGCATGTGTGATTCACCTGTACGTTTGTGGCAGGTAATCTTGTTTCTACGACAGCTTTCAGTTAAAACTTGTTAACTTCATCCATCAAATAAAAATGGTATTAACATTTGATCAGATTATTTATGGTCACTGTACTTTCATGGAAGAGTTTATGCACAAAAACCAAATAATCTGCTGCAGATTCATGCAGACTTGAGGTGTTTGATATTTCCAAAATGATTCAAACAGTCAGTATCCTGAAACCCGTCCGTGTGCATTGTTATTGTTTTGAGAAACGAAATGGAATGCAGCCCCCCAATGCCATCCATCCGTCCTTGGAAACATTAACAACTCATCCTATAGGTACAGTAACTTTCTGTGCTCGGCGTTTATACAGTTTGTCTCTCAGTGCTCTTTGGTCTTAATGGCCTCTGAAATGCTGATATCAACAAAACACATTAATGCTCCTGTGAGTGAGACAGCTTGATGAGTGCCGAGAGCCGGTGATCTATGGATCAGATGGCAGGGAGTCTTTCTCCGGGACTGCAGGATGCTAAATTGTTGTGTTTTGACATGTCCGTATCAATACGGTGCATTAATGCCGGTGCACTTCATTTTCAGCCAAACACGGCGGGGAGTGTGAGGGGAAAAACACCATTCAAGCACCGAAAAGAGACTTCTGAGGATGAGGATGAAGAACTGAAGGATGCTGGTTCAGTTTTTTAAAGTGATGCATCTTAACGAAGTGATGAAAAATTATGGGCTAAATATAAAGAAATAAAATTTTTGTGGCTGAAAGACAAAACATAAGCAGTAATATTCTGAGCTTAGCATGTTTGGATGCTTTTTATTTAATTCACAGTGTCTTCCAAGTAAAGGAAGGCAAGTTCAGGTTCTTTTCAAAGTTTCCTCAACAGTTTATGGATGATCTGAGAGCTTCTGGTGTCCTGTGAGCTGCAGGTCATCGTTATCGTCATGATGTTCCTGTGGGACAAACAGTCAGACTTAAAACCAACATCAGATTCCTTGCAAATAGTTAAATCTTAAATTAAAAACCAATGGAGGTGGAAAATAAACTGTCATCTTTAGTGTTAAAGTTGGACAAATTTATAACTTTCCACCCATCTAAACTTCCTTCATATGAGATTTGCTGCATTAATAACAATTTTAAGGACTTTGTTTTATCTAAATAATTGTCATTTACACAGTTGGGTGAAAAAAAATAGACATAAACGTTTCATGCTACCAATTTGTTCAAAGTTTCTAAATTTGATTTTAGTATTTTTTCCTCTGAGGAAGAAACTTAGTTGCTCAAACGTACATAAACAGAGCTGGTGTGTTGCTTAATCATCACAAATGTTTTTAAGAGTTTTGTGTATTAACTGCTGAAATAAGCAGTAACATCAGTGATGTGTTTCCAGTGTGAATATAACTCGGTCATTGTTGTTTTTTTTGGCAGATTTCCTTTAAAAGTTGACTCATTGAACCTTGTGACAGAGATGGTTATGGTGAAGGACGCTGGTAGCTGAGAGCTTAGAGAAGCAGGCAACCGAACGCATTTGCCGACCGGTGAATGACGGGACTCAACGAGCACAAAGTGCGGATGTTATGCACTCGGTGTCGGGTCAGAGGCTCTGCATGCCTCTAAGATGGGATGGTAATTTGCTCTGTTTTGACATGTCGGATATCAATATGGTGCATTATGCTCCTGCACTTCATTTCATCCAGATACATGAGGGAGTCAGAGAAGGAAGCTGCTTCGAGTGCATGAAAGAAAAATAATAATTATTCAGCAAAAAGTAATTTGTTTGAATCCTTGTTTTTTGTTCCTGAGATGAAAATGTTTGCTTAAGAAGGAAGATCTCAAGGGATGTTTGTGAGTATTTGTTTAAAAAGAAAGGTTGATATTTCTTGGGACTTCTGTGGAAAAGTACAGACAGAAGAGACGCAAGTGAATCCAAAACTGAAAAACGCATCCTAACCTCTAACAAAATAACGAGGCTAAAAAAAATGACATTCGAGATTTTTCTGTCTTCCAAATGAATCCAAAATAGGCCACATCACACTGCAAAATCTGCTTAAAAACAAAGAGATTTTATTTTTGATTTGTAGACTCCTTGCATATTAAATCTTTGAATTAATAAAGAAAATTAAAAAATAACTTTGTGTTAGTCTGGTTTCTGCTTTTAATTTTTGGTTTCTTCCTCTGTCTAGTCGGTGCTGCAGACTCTCTCAAAGTCAGCCATCATTTATTCTCACTCGCTTTATCGTGTTCACAACATCTTTGGCTCTTTAATTCAACACATCCATGTTGTTCTGGCATCAAAACTGAGCCTGGCACAAACGTGGCATTCATGAGCAGCAGCTGTCAACGACAACAACTAGCTGTATGTCACCACACAGTAACAGGATAGCGTTCGGTACTTTGCATAGCTGATCCTTTGGCCCATGTGCCATCTGCTCTCCTGCAGCTCCAGGTGAAGCTTAACCAGAGAGGCTGCTGCTGCTGCAGGTTCCTATTTCCACAGTTACACTTCCAAAGAACAGATACAGAGACATCAGGTCAACGAAAATGACATCTGTTTTGTGTCATCTAGGTATGATTTATAATTTTATATTGCCTTTTATAATAATTTAGTTTTTTTAAAGCATTTAAAAAACAGAATGGCTAGTGCATCTTAATCATGATGTGATGTTTATGCTGCTTTACTCTAAAGGCAGGCTACAGCATCTTTACAAATTTTATGAGATGAAGATCAAAATGCCAGATTTGATTAGTCATAAATCACATAAAAGATAACAAGTGACAGTGCGGATAAAATAAAGCAAAATTTTATACAGTTTATTTGTCAAAAGTCTTTGTAAAATAAACTAAAAACACTTTGTAATATTACCCTTTCATGCAGAAACTGAGAGCCAGTAAAGCTGTCAAACAGACGATCAATATTCTTCCCCTGTTCAGTGATCATCCTTCCATTATCGCCATAACAACCCTCATCACCATAACAACCCATCAGCATCCGAGCTGCTCGTCCGATCAATGTGACTCTCTTTCCACGGAGCTTCTCCTCAATACTGTCATCTATTCAATTAATAATTCAGACATTTGATTGGCAGATGAGGATCAATTAAGCAATTAAGAGTCTTGAACAGCAGCGGCGGGTTTTGTCCTTTTTTTTTTCTGTCTTTCTGTGTGAAACCAAAGATGCTGGAGCTGATTCTGATTGACAGGCCACAGTGCAGGTATGACACTTGTCACCTCGGGGCAAAAACCGAAGGGCTCGTCTGATCAGAAGTGTTTCTGCCCGTCTGACATCTCACATTCACTGTAATTGTGAATTCTCCTCGGCGGAGTCGACGTGACAGAAGTTACAGCCGTAAATAAGAGCGATGAGGACCTTGTGGAGTGAAAGGTAAACAACTCCACATTTCTTCACTCTCTACTTTCTTTTTTCGAAGCTGAACTCGAGCTGAAGAGCTCAAAAGTTTGATAAATTTATAGTTTTTCTTCAGTCCGTATCAATTCTGTTGGTAGAAGACAAAAAACACTTCAGAGTACAAGTACAAATACTCATTTGGAGCAGTACTTTGACTCATCTGCTCAAAATTCTACATCAAGGTGCAACTATTGCAAGATAATAAAAGGAAAAGATGCTTTTAAAATTTTAAGTTTGGCTGACAAAAGGAGAAAAGAGAAGAGAAAATGGGCTACTTAGCAAAATGAACGATGGTCACTGACTTAAAGAATCTAAATTTAAAAAACAGATACGATTCAGTGATCCTGAGAGATTATACACAGCTAGGAAGAACATAGTTTTTACTTGGGACAAAAGTAAAGTGGTTACTGTTGACGCCGTTGTTCATTTCAGTTTTGTAGAAAAGTTTTAGAGAGAAAAAATGTAAGATAGACAGAAGGAGAAATAACAAAAAGAGTGAATGAGCAAAGATTAGGTGACAAACTGAGACCATTTAATAAAGTTAGAAATGACAGAGTGTGGTTGGTTTTTTGCAAACTGTGCTAATTTTCAGGATGTGTCAACCATTTTGACATCAAGGTCAAAGTCTACAGGTGATGCAAGAATAAAATCTTTTGCAGAATCTTACAGCATCAGCGTTCATGTCTCCTAAATTCAACCTGAGACCAGTGAAAACAGCTAAGAAGGCTCGTGTCGTCCTTCATCCCTCCTCCTCCTCCACACAGTGACAGATATCTCTCTCCTCCTTTTTTCCTCCTCTTGTCTTGACTCTCCACTCGTCCACCACAGGTCTCCCTCTCTCTCTCTCTCTCTCTCTCTCTCTCTCTCTCTCTCGCTCTGTACGTCGCAGTGGATCTCATTAAATATTC
>JAPZDV010000006.1:20655284-20679138 GCA_029814665.1 Acanthurus lineatus | reverse complement strand
ATGAGGGAGGAGAACTTGGGCTTGGGGTGTGTGTGTTTGGGGGGGGTGGTTAGTTGTAATGTAGCATGGGGGAGGGATGGTGGAGAGGGTAAGGGGGCTGTGTGACTTGAGAAAAGCCTGGGGGGTAAAACTCTGCGAGGGAGGGAGGGGGGACGCTGGAGGTCGGCTGAGAACGACTGGAGGTGAAAAAGAGACAAATACTGGAAAAATGTCTGTGACGACAAGATGTTCTTCATGTTTTCAGAGAAACTTGATTAAAGTTTCGTCCTCAGAAATAATCCAGAGTTCAAACACAACTTTTTAATCTCAGATTCTGTGGCTTTATAATATATAATATTTACATTTTTCTGCTTTGACAGACTCGAGTTCGTCATTTTTCTGCATAAATCTGCAGCAAACTGTAAACTTACTGTTTCTGTCTTCTGCTTTTCTTTCAATCATCTTTGAAACTAATTAAAAAACTTCATAACTGGTTTTACAGCTGAGACCTTGTTAAAGATAGACAGTAAACAAATATATTGAAGAGTAAAAGAAAGACAAAATGTGAACATGAGAACAATAATTATCCAGAAAATAAATAAATACTGTCATCTTAGTCAAGAAGTCATCAGGTTTAGAAGAATCAAACAGCTTTAATCTGCATTTTAAACACCTCACCTTAAAGAAAAGCTGTTGTTTAATGCAATTAAAAAAAAATCACATTGCACTTAGATACTAATCCTTAATTACGAATGAATAATTGATTAACAGAAAAAAAATAAAGCAGATTAATGTGTTTGCTGATATAAATAATAGATTTCCGTCTTTTGCTCACATGAGTGAACACAGCGAAGGAATCTCGTCTCCTGATGAGATAAAACGGAGAAACAGCATTAAAAGTACAGGCCGAATCCTCCAAACTATGACATAAAATATGTCGCTGCGTCTGAAAATGTCTCACGTCATGACATCATCCGTCAGAGCCTCCGTCATTGGTCGATAATCCACGCTGGGGACGATAACAAACACACACAAACATCCCTCAGTGTTTAAATTTTGATTAAAAAATGAGAAGAATAAAGGCATTCTGGTTCATACATGCCTGAAAAAGGCTGCTGGTGGTGGGGGTAATGGGGGTGGGGGGGTTTGAGAGCACAGCAGTGGTGGTGGTGGTGGTGGTGGTTTGGGGTTTGGGGCGGGGGCTGCTCCACCGAGGATAATGGGAGCAATGGGAGCGACCCAGGCAGCATATGGCCAGGCTGGGCTGCCTGCTGGTGCACCAGCTGTGGAACTGGTGGCTGAGATCACACAACCACTAAAGAACCCATCATCCCTCCCTCCACCTCTCCCTCCACCCCTCCATCCATAACTCTTATTCTTACTCTCTCTCTTTCATGTGACTTTACTTCAGTGTATTTTGTTTCCATGAGGAAAAACAACAGTCAAGTATTTTTTTATTTACAGGACGTGTTCAGCTATTTCAGCTCCATCTAACAAATCAGTTATGTGCTCATGTGTTAAGAGTTAAATATGAGTCATTTCTCTTTATTTAAAACTTAAAATATGTAACATTTCCACATTAAAATGTATAAAAATAACTGTCTTTGTTGAAGTTTGTACTTAAAGTTTCCTAAATGTCGGCAACTTTGTTCATAAATGATTTATTTAAAGTGTCAGTGTGTTTCATTCGTCACCTGTCACTAACTTCCAGTTTAACACCGGTCAAGGTTTCTAGATTTCAACAGACGAGCAGTTTGTGGAAAATAGTCTCAAATTACAATCTGTAGGAGTTTGTGGTGAAATTAAAAAAAAAGAATCTGTGAAATAGTCTTTAAAATTTATGGATTTGTGTGAAAAGACACATTTTTTTTAAATTTTGGGGCTGTGTTAAACATGAACAAACAAACAAACATAAAAACTTCAAGTCCAGCGACGTGACGCAAAGAGATTATAATCCAGGATTATTTCTCAAAGTGCTGTGACTCTGGTTTTAAAAAACAATAACTTTGTGGTAAATGAGCACAGAGGTGATGATTCGATGAAATAAACTCTTTAAGTGCACAAAGTGTCATGTGACACACACACACACACACACACACACACACACGGCTGCTCCCATTCGCTCCCTCATCTAACCTTTATTTAAACGACAGCTCTTAACAGGCCGATCTCCTCTCTCTCTCTCTCTCAGTATCTCTCTGCCTCGCATGCCCCCAGGCATAATGCAGAGGGACAGGAGGTTGATGGGAGAGTGTGTGTGTGTGTGTGTGTGTGTGTTGTATCAGAGTGTGTGTGAGGCCGGATAGAGAGAGATGACTCAAGCATCGGGTGTGTCGTTCAACATAAAAGCATCTGCTTTTCTTTTTCTGTCTCTGGATCTTCTGTTGGTTTTCTTCTTCCTTCTTTTTTTATTCCTCTTCCTCCTCCTCTTCCTCTTTCTCCTCCTCTTCCTCCTTCTCTCTGTTACAAACTTGTCTCCACTCATTCTCCTCCATCTTTCCTCCTCCCTCCTTTGATTTCCCTCCTCATGCCTCCTCTATTTTCAGCTCCATTCCTCTGCACTTCACCCGTTCCTCTCCTTTCCTTAATCTATCCCTCCTTTGTCTCCTCTCTTCATCCTCCTTTTCCTTTCTGCCTTCCTTCCCCTTCTCCTCCCTCCTGCTCCTTCCCCTCCCTTCGCCTCCTCTGTCTGTGCTCCTTTATGCCTCTATGAGGAGCGATCAGAGCTCATGGTAAAGGCGATGTAATATGGATGAGTTCGTCTCAAATGCATCAAACAGGCAGCAGAGCGTCCCAGAAGGCCTAGCGACCGACTTCACATGCAGAGAAACGCTTAGAGACGCTTTTCGCCGCTCGCTTTTATCCCCTCGTTCCTTCAGCCCATCTCCTTTTTTTTTTTTTTTATATCTGGTCCTCTGTGTGCGGTTAGTATGTGTTTGTTTCTGTTTGAACACAAATGTGTGTGTGTGTGTGTTTGGCTTTTTGCATGGAGGGCTTTTAAGTGATGTAATGCTCGATCCGGCGGCCATATTGGACGTCCAGAGCTCCAAGAAAAGCTTTTTCCTCCCACCTTCTGCAAAAAACTCTTACCTCACCTCCCTTTTTTTCCTTTTTTTTTTAGCTCAGCGACTTAACAGCAGAATAAAGCTGCAGATGAGTTGGATTCAAACACTCTGATGCTTTATATTTAAAACGTCCTGTGCCTGTCTGAAGAGTAACCGAGCACAAAAAGCAACTCTTGTAGAAATATTTTATACTTTTAGTGCGATTTAAGATAAAAAACAAACACTAAAATACCTAAATCTCTTCCAATTATCACAATTCTATGTGGAAATCAAACCTGTAACCTGTCAGTGATGCTGAATGTCAGATCTCACAATGAAAGCTGAACTGTATTTTCATCTGTCTCGCTTCCTGCAGTTTTACATACAAAACGTGAAAAATCCTGTAAAGCAACAAACAAATTCTGTCCTTGAAGTACTCATCATTCCTTAACATCAGACTGCACAGAATGAAGACAACACTAACTTTAAATATTTAGACTCTCTCATGGGGAGTCGATGTCTTGCGGCTGCTGCATTGAGGAATCCTGACTTAATGAAGACACGTCGATCACGACTCGTGAACCAGCCGTCGTCACTTCGTGGTCTGCAGTGAACAAACTAAGGAAACTGTGCACTTTTGTCAGGTGTTTATCCTGTTTATTCCTGACAGACATCTCAAGTTTCTCATCTGAAAAGATATGATCAGTCATCAGTTGTAAAGGTGTTCAAACTTGTCTGTGACTCAGAGTCGCTCATTGATTTCAAGCAGATCTTCCAACGCTGCAAACAAACAGCCGTTTATGAAGCTGAGGGAGATTTGATCCGTGCATGCTGAGGAATAAAAATAGATTTCTCAGTGAAAAAGATATGATATCACAGGAGTATTATGATCCATTCAGTGCGGTGATAAGAGTAAAATGTAAGTTAGCAAATATCCAGCGTGTTCAGTCTGCTGAAATCACACAGGCTGGTTACAGATGAGACGGTTCCCTGTGAATGCACATGTATAAACTGGATGCCTTAAATGGTTTTTGCACAACTGTTGGATTTCGCCAGAGCTCGTAAATAAGAAATCGCTCTTGTACAACTTAAATTAAGGTCAAGTAAAAACATAAAAAATGCATTTCCTCTTCAATGGAGGACTGTCAGGGGCGGCCAACAAAGGTGATAGTTTATTCTGAAAGGCAGAAGAATTATTTATGATGATGTTGCACTTCAAGGGGTCTGCCAATCAATAACATGTGGCCTTAATCACCCTGACAAAGTCATATAAAAACCTCCTCACACACACACACACGCACACACACACAAAGAGTGACATCTCCCCATAGTCCCGAGCTTCCACCGAATGCAACCGAAACGAGGGGTAGCTATCATCGCAGCATCAAGTATTAATCATGTTTCAGAGAGGGAGAGAGGGGAGGAAGGAAAACCCCGTCCAACTGCACCGTCCCACCAGAGAGACGGAGGGAGACCGAGGCGTCCCGGTCCACTTTCCAACCGAGACGAGAGGGTAAGGGAGGGGGAGGAAGGAGGAAGGAGGGATGTGTGGCAGATAAAAGAAGCCATCTTCCCTCACAAAACAGTCGATGGATGTACACAGTGATATTGATTATAAAGTTAATGATGAGATCTTTGAACAATGAGTGAGGAAAGTTTCAATTTGGTCACCAGAACTTTACAAGTTTCACTCAAAAACCTTCTTCTTCTTCTTCTTCTTCTTCTTCTTCTTCTTCTTCTTCTTCTTCTTCTTCTTCTGCTTTTTCTCTCTTAAGCACCCCTCATAGATAAACTTTAAATGATGCAAAAAGGGGGAGAGTTTAAATGAGAAGTGACAGAGAGCAAAGATGAATTAACGTAATGAAATAGACTGTGAATCTGCCCGGAAACCTAAAAATTAATGAAAAATAAAGAAAAAAAAAAATAAGGGGCAGAAATCTACCATTTGAATAATTGAAAAATAGGTGAGCGTTTAATAATTCACTGCTACAAATGAGGGGAGGAGGGGAGTGATGAATGTTTTAAACACAGAGAGAGAATCTCTGACTGACCGCCGGCCTGTTGGACACACACACACACACACACACACACACACACGCAGCAGCAGCAGCAAACGAGTGTGATTGATGGACAGTGTGTGTGTTTGGGTTCCTGTCTGTCTTTCACAGCATTTTAAACTTCACATCACTGAAGCATCGTGTCCCTGCAGAGACGGTCCAAACTGCAAATCTACACCTACCAACATACCTGAAGCTCAATAACACGATATTCAGATGGTTTAATGTGCAGAAATGTAAAAAAGACAGTTTGTGGTTTCACAGGAAGCTGCAATTTTTTATTTTTCTTGACAAACAGGGGATGCTAAAGCTAAAGGGTGAAGTTGTTTAGGCATTTATGATAGTTGAGATCAGGCTAAGGGGCTAAATAAACGAGCGTAGATGTACGAGTGTGTCTGTGAGTGTGTGCTTATTTATGTTCATTAAGATGAAGAGAAGCTGTGATATTTAATATACAGGTGGCCTATGGGACACACACACACGCACACACACTCATGTGCTCATGGGAATTTCTACCCCTCCCATCTCTCTGTCTGTCCTCCCTTCATTTCTTTACTTCTCCCCTCCCTCCTCTTTTTTAATCTCACCACCTCAGTCTGTCTCTTTTTCACCCCAAACCTTCGTTCTCTCACCCTTTTGTCCTCCCCTCTTCTCATCTGTCTCTCCCTCCTTCTCATCCTTCTCTCTCATTCATCTCCTCTCTCTCTTTCTGCCACACAGGATGCAAACGCTGCGCCCGTGGTTGCCAGGCAGTTACCACGGAAACATTCTGCATTATTGATGGAGCGCGCTCATCGCGTCCCAAGCAGCACCCAAACTGTCCCAGCAGAACGGAGGAGTGAGCGGAGGAAGCATCAGGCTGAGAGAGTGAAAGAACCACGAGACGAATGTAACAGAGAGGTTTGTGCAGAGCGCCGAGGATGAGCTGAACGAGACGACGGTTTCATTTCTGATGATTTCTGTATTAGAAGATTTAACTTTAACTGTTTATAAAAAGGATAAAAAGTGATGCTGTATGAATGTCTGAATGTCTGAATTAATTATGCAGCTCAGCAAACTCTCCACGTGAAGTTAGTGACATAAGAGCATGAATATGTTTCTCTTATATCAAAATCACATAATGTCTAAAAAGAAAAACACTTTATAATTATAAAAGGCAAAATTAAAAGAAATTAGACTTATGTTACCCATAAAGCATTTACCACAAAGGGCTTTGCAAAATGCAGAAATGACATTGAAGAAAAATTTTGATCAGACAGCGAAAAATCTTTAATAAAACACTAAAATATTTGTACAAATACTGTCAATACAAGCCCCAAAAATTGATATACCAAGTTTGTTCCTGCTTATGATATGCATGTACACACACAGTAATACTCAGCTGAAATCAGATAATATGAAAACATTCGATACGAGCAGGTTATCAGAAATTAAATAAAGATATTGAAAAAGAACATATTGATTTTGAGAGGCTAAGTTTGTCCTTTACGGCTGCTGTAACAAGCAGCTGCAGCTGAGACGTCATCAGGTTCATAATGGGACAATAACTCAGGAAATGTAGTTTGGAATCAGGCCATGAAGTGTTTTACAGTGATGATTACAAACTTAAATCAATTCTAAATGACAATTCATAAATTTTCTCAGCTTGTAAAAATAAGAAAAAGCAAACACAAGTTGCATGAATAAACTGAAGGTCCAATAAAAACAGATTTTACATGAATCACAGACGTTTGGAAGAACTCGCTTCATCAAAGCCTCCAAAACAAGTCAGACTGCCAACACTTGTGTTTCTGACAAAGAGGAACAAAGATCTGTTTAAAAATGACACCCAGAGGCCATGAAGCAGCAGAGGTGCTCCAGCCAATCAGCAAACAGGCCGAAGACTGACGTCCAACCGGTTATTTAAACGGACACTGAAGGAAAATATGAGAGAAACAGGCCTGATGGATGATTTACCCACCAAACACACATGATGCAATGATTCTTTGGGTGCTAAAGTGTTAGCATGAAGCTAACACATTCACTCTCGTTGTGTTGTTAATGAACATTGTCTCAATATTGAAAAATTAGCACACTTTAATGCTAAAATGTCAGCATTTCATGTGTTTTGTAGTGTTTCTTGTGACCTGCACATGACGCAGAATCAAGTTACAGGCTTTACTTTTCATTTCACATCCATTGATTTAATTTCACGTCGACCACTCGTTTGTAAGTCTGCGCTCCATTCAACCAGCCAATCGGTGATAATTAGCCTCCGCTCAGTGCTTCCAGTCAACCAGCCGGACAGTCAGCCGGGCAGCAGCATCACTCACCTGTTGTGCCCCAGGCGACGCCTCCCTCCTGATCCCCATGATGCAGCTGTCATCCCGGCCACTCCATCGCTCTCCCTCTCTCTCTCTTGCTCTCTCTTTTTTTATCCCTCTTTGTTGTCCATCATTTCTAGCACCACCTACACATCCAGCGCTGCCTCTGAATGAGGCCTATTGTGCAGCATGTCTGCCTGGGCTGCAGCATCGTCCTCTGTGACCCCCTGTGCTCTGCATAACAGAGTTTCTCTTCATGACTCTGTCAGGATATCATGCAACATTATCCTGCTTCCTTTCACATACAGGCACTTCTCTCTTTTCCACATATGTTTTCCTTGATGAGAGGAACACAGCGAAGTTTAAAACTTCATTTACATCTTTGCCGACCATAAAACAGTCTTGCAGTGTGTCTATTAAAACTGAACCGAATGCATCCCACAGATCCCAGTTAGTTTTTTGTTTTTTTTAGTCCTTTGGAAAAATTTAGCTGCTCCATGCAGTTGTATGAAAAGAAACAACAAAACCAAAAAATATAAAACATTGAAAAACAAGAGAGCAAATAAAAAAATAAAGCTGAGGGCAAGTGTACAGCGTCCACAGCTAGCAGGCCAGACTGTGTAAAGGCCTCAGGGCCCCGATGGATGCTCCCTGTGCCGCATCTCGGAAGAAAAAAACAACAAAGTAAAACAAAGAAAAAAGAGGGAATGAAAGAAAGAGAGCGAGCGAGCAGGCACCTCTGCTTTGAGCAGCAAACAGGAGCTTGAGTGAGGAGGAGAGGAGCAAGCCTGGAAGTTTATATGTGTTCTCTCCCCCTGAACCAGGGGACTGGCTGAATAAATAATACAATAGATATTCCTGTGATGAGGTCTCGGCGCACCATTCATAATTATTTCATTGTAGCTGTAATGAGAGCGCCGGCCCTCCTGATGCACCCTGCGCTGGCACGTAGGCCTCTCCTGAAACCGGGGCCCAGAGGCAAGAGGTGGACCCGGGCTGCAGCAGGGCCGACATTATTACTGTGTTTGTCTGGAAACATCTGTTGCATGATGATGATGGAGTCAGGTAACGACAGAGTATGACAAGTCCAATGATATGATATGATTTGATAAGTGTTGCTTGTCTGGAACCATTAAAAATGATAAAAGTCTTATATTTGAATGCATTTCTGTTTAGTCACTAACTGTAGCTGAATGAAGTAACACAGCGGTGACTGAGCCAAAGGCCTGCTGATAAAAGTACTGCAATATTTATGCATTTGCAGAATAATTAACTTCATGTCACTGCAAAACTTTTGGAAAAAAATGCAGGATTAACTCAATTTAAATGCAAACTGAACTGTCTCTGTGGCTTTGAGTTCATTATGAAGCATTTAAGCATTAATTAGTGAAACAGTTGACTTTTCATGTGAAGCAGAAAATGCAATTGTTTGTCAGTGAAGTCACACTGACTTCTTTATTATAACAAAAAAAGTTTATTTTGCATTCTGTGACCTGTTGATTCACAGTATTTGTCATCAAATTAACCTGGGTGGAAACCTTCATGTATGCTACTTTAACGTACATGAAAACTACAGAATGATTCAAATTTGACAAAAACTGCGACACCTAAATAGTGACGAGAGACTGGAGAGTTTGGGCTTATCCAAGTGGAAAAAGAGGAGGCAAATTATTTTAAAAAACAGGAACTGATGAATCACTTATCCACCAGATGAAACAGCCAATGAGAACGTTCAGTCTGACAAACTGCGTCGTTAAAGGACTGACAAGCTCCAACGGTTTGCTACAGTCGCTCACTGGACTCTAATGCATATGACACATATAGCCATGAAAAGCAGTGGGAGTTACACCTTATGCACATGCATTCAACACCTTTTCTTGGCTGACAGCTTAACAAGCGTGAAGAAAACTTTTCAGATGGGACGACTGGGACAGCTGCTCCGGCTGAGGCGACAAAAGGGACAGGATGTTGAATTTTTCTCAGGTTTTGCATTTATTTTCCCTGCAGAGGCTGATGGAGAATGTGAACGTGGAGGTTCTGCACTGCAAACTTGCTTTAGAGACAGAATCTAGACACAAAATCTGACTGTTTGAGTTTAATTAAGCTATGAAACATACATCAAAATACATAATACATTTAAAAGGACTGCATTTAACTCCTACATATATGTCGACTTAGTGTTTTATCTTTTTTTCTCAATGACAAAACACAAAGTCGTGTTGTTTTAACTTGATACAATTTGCATTTTGTCTACATTTTATGAATGAGGATTACAGAAAGAGTCTTAGTATTTAATTTTTGGACATTATCCTCTGTTGTTTTTCACTTTTACACTTTATTTTTTAGCTGCTTATGAATTTAATCCAGTTTCTTACTATCAATACATATCGTCTGTCTCTCTTCTTTTTGTATCTGTATGTGTTTTGGTGATGGACACTGTTTGCAGTCAGTAGGAAACATTGTATTTCGAGTGATCGAGTGTAGCTGCTGAAACAGCACAGTTAATACATAAAACATGGTCATTATTTCTCTGATTTGCTGCTCATTCAGCAGACTCTCAGCATGTTCAGACACACACACACACTTCAGTCCCAGTTGCATCTCTCGTCCCTTGGGGCCGCCGTCTCAAAGCTTTCGGGGTTCATCAGAGCTTCATACATGAGAGGAGGCGTTTTCCCACTAAGCCCCAGTCACACACACACACACACACACACTCACACACACACACTCACACACACCACACACAGACTGCTTTGCACATACATATACGTCCTGAGGTCTGCCGATCGAGCACCTTCCGTCCTTTAATCCTGTTAGTGGGAGACGGGGGAGTCAAAGGGAAGAGGGAGGTGAGGTGGTCTTGATGTGTGTGCGTGTGTGTGTTAGTGTGTGTGTGTGTGTGTGTTAGTGTGTGTTGGGATGAGGGGCAAAGACAAGGAAAAGGGGGGAGTACATGGGACACAAAGACCCCCTCCGACCCACACCAGCTGGAGCCCTTTGGTATATGTGAGACCTGAATACCCTCTCTTATGACACACAAACAGTATATTCATTCATTCACTCACTCACTCATTCACTCATTCATTCATTTATTCATTCATTCATTTCATGTCATGGTTTTGGTTCAGTTGCCACTGTGGAATCCACTGCTAAAAGCTGCAGACCTGCACGTAAAGCAGAGATTTGATACAATCAACAAAGTCTGACTTTACTAGAATTATAATATTAAACAAGACTGAAGTGTGAGGCCATTTTCCTGAATCTGAACCTGATTTAAGATGATATTTCAAGTCAAAAACTCTCACAAAGACGAGAAGTTATTGTAATGGTTTCAATCTCAGTATTTTCTTCAACACTTTGTTGTTTAACAAGCATTAATTCCACACCGATAAAAGAGAAATATTTGTAAGATATTTTCCAGGTTTGTATTGTTTGCATCATGATTCAGTGCTGAGTCAGCACTGGAGAAAGATCTGGCTGCACCCATTATTAATCTGCTACAGAGGAAAATCATCTGTGTTTGTTTAGATCAAGTATTCGTATTGGGAAGCTCTCAGCCCGCGATGCAGGAAAAGTAACAAACAAAAAGCCGAAAATTTGAAGACTGACCCACACAATCTGCGTCCTGTGACCCCGGCTGCATATTTTCAAGGTAAGAAACTATTGAGGAGTCAAGTTTGTGCACAGTGATTTGATTTGATCAATTTTTTATCAGAAAACCTGTAAAAAAAAAAACAGCGAGGATGTGAAGTCTGAAAGATGGAAGCCTTCATCAGGACGGGAAAGTCTCATGAAGAGACGCTCTGTTTTACAATCTTGAAACATTTTTTGGAGCTTGACCCAAACTCTTTTCTGCCTCCTCGTGATTCTTTCACCCTCTGCCGTCTTGTTGTTTATTAATTTGAAGGTTTAAAGTGTCGGTTACATTTGGGAGCAGAGCTGAATCAGAGCTTCTTCTGCAGCTTCTTCAAACAGCTTTGACACATTTCGTCTGATTCTTCCGAGTATTCAGACACTTTTTCCTGCTTCTCCCTCCAGCCTCAAACACCAGAGACAGAAGTTAAAAAAGGATCAATTTTCATTTACATACGTACTTACATACATACATACACACACTGTTGTGCTCCCTGGTTATTTCCCGTCTCGTCCCCGTGACATGTTCATACATCATTTTGTTTGTTTACTTGTTTTCCCTTTGTTCGACTGCTCTCTATTCTTGTAGTACAGACGAGGCAGAGCGGAGGATTTTGTTTGTATGGAAATGAGCGTGGCGGCTCTCTGGGGAAACGCTCGGAGGGCTGAGCCGTTTGATGCCTGGTCCTCCGCGGAGCGTCGGGATGTCACTGACGGTGCTGAGCTCTTGTTAAAGGAGGGGAAACCAGCGAGGGGATGTGAAGACCCCCGATGTTGCACTGAAGAGGTCAGAGTTCACTCTGCATCGTTGGAGCAGAGGTGAATAAAGTCCATCTAAACCCTCGTTAGAGCTTTGCAGCCTTTTTTTTAATTAATTAAGTTCCTTCCCTCAGCATGATCTTTCAGAGGATTTCAGAGGATGATGGAATCAGAAGATTATTGGCTTTGACCTTTGATCAGCAAGTAGAAGGTGAAGCTGCTTTTAATGATGTCAGAAAAGTGTGTTACATGAAGTAAAACAGCATTTTGACAGCAGCTTAAATCCTTTATGTGACGTGTCTCTTGTTGAAGGAGAGTGTTGGGTGGTGCAGGCGGAGGGATCATTTAAAACCGGAGTTTCTGGAGACATGAGTGAGAAAAAGCAGGTTGATTTGAAGGAAGCGCCGAGAGGCAAAAACACCGAGAAAAAGATGCATTTTGGAAAATATCCATGTTTGTGTGGACGAGACCTCAGTTTGTTCATCAAATTCAGTCTTTCACACAGTCAGATTCAAAGTTCTCTCATGTTCTAACAAGGAGAGAGAAGAAATCAGTCCCACCTGCCTGAGAACGAAAGCAACCTGCTCAGGTGGGAACAATCATGGCCGTCATGAGGTCGTTCAGTCTTTTCTGTCTCTAAAGAAACACACAAATAAGCAAACAATGAATGTGCGGTCACATCCATGACTCCATGTTTTAATCTGAATTCATCTGAGGATAATAAAGAACTGTGGTTGTTCTATTAATACATATATTTATATATTTTTAGAACATTTCTCTTGAGTTTTCGCGTTGTTCTTGTTTGGGTTGATGAGGAACCTGCTTGCGTGTCGCTTGGCAGCAGGTATCCGGTTGTTTCCGGACCGAACCCGTCTCATCTCGGCTCGGTTCTGCGGTCCCCGTGTATACGCTCAGAGTAAACAGGCCCGCGGTTATAGAGCTTTTACACGCCAATCCTGCCCAACATTCCCTTTATGTGCAAGTGCTGCAGGGCTCAGATGCATAATACATGAGCACTCAGTTAATCTATTGATCCAAAATATGTCTTCTCTCTTTCTCTGTCTCATTTACTGTCTGTCTTTCTTTCCCTCTGTCGTACCCTATCTCTGCTTCTTGCTCACATTTTTCTCTCCCCTTTCCTCTTCTTCTGTTCTTTTTCCGTATCGGCGGCTCGATTGCAGCATGCAGACGGACACGACAACAGATTAAACTGAGAGGAGATGAGAAGGAGACACACATGAAGAGGTGGAGGCAATAAACCATGTAACCATGAAAAATGCAGACACGGTGAATAAGAAATAACCCTGTGAGAGAAAAAGTAAATGAAAAGAACAGAATGAGAGAGTCATCGGCTGTGATAACAAATAAATACACGAGCACAGAAGCAAAAACCCGCTGGTTTGTAAAAAAAAAAAGGGAGAAGATGCAAACATCCCTTAGCTAAAAAAAAAAAAGCCACGGATCATAAGCAGTTAGAGACGGCAGGAACGAACCCTGTCAGCCACAGGTTGGAGCCCAGAGTTCGACTCAGCCGTTAGGAGGTTCAACCAACAAAACACACTGAAACAACTGAGAGAAAACTGGGAAAACAAAGCGAATGAGGTGAAGCAGAGGTGAAATGCATCCAAGCCATAAAAAAAGTAACAGTGATCCTTAAAAAAAAAATCTTGAACTGAACTGCAGGAAAAATCCACCCTGGGAGCCGCCGGTGGGGGTTTAAAACACAGAACCTAAATGAAAACTAAAGATCATACAGATGAGAGTCAGTTATGAATAATAAAATAGGAATATTAAACATATTCTCGCTGCAGCTCATCACACAGGGACGCTCGGACAGGATCACCTTGGCGTTAGTTTTTGAACAATTTCATTAGCAAGTTAGAGAGTTGTGGTTAAAGTTGCATTTAAACAGATGCAGTTTGGTTTATTTGACTGTTTGCTCCTGAAGGCGTTTGTCTGAAATTCATAGCTGACTTTCACTTACTAAAGGACAAATTCTCCTCTAATTGCATTTTATCGGTTTTCTGCTGCAAACTGTAACCGTAAAGAGATAAAGACTTGTGAGTTAATGGCTCGAACACGCTCCGATTCCACTGAGACTCGACCTCGAAAAACCCTCCAGTGCTTCCCAGCCATTTTACAACATGGCCGCTCTGCAAAGGCAGCACCGATACTGTAACATCCTGTCCCGGTCGCTCGACTTACAGTACCACCTTCATGCATTTTTTAACTCTCCTATCTCTCTTTTTTCCCCCCATTCTCAGCCACAAAACCTGAAGCACAATGATGTCATGCAAACAGTCTTCAGTCTGACGTTTTACTGTAAACTGACAGACCTCGAGAACCTGGACTCTCCTAAAACCAGAACCATCTGGAAGCTCTGATGAAGCCACAGTCACTTCAAAACACTGCAGTTCAGGCTTTTCATAAACTTAGAGATCAGATTACATTTATGTAATCATGTGATAGGAAATCAAAAATATGCCGGTAATGGTTCGATGATTCCTGCAATCAACACTAACACACACAGCTGCATGAAATCGATCATCATTAAACAGTTTTATCTCTCTTTCAGGTCATAAGTCACTTACACACAACATGATGATGCATTGATGACACATTGATGACTCTGGTGTCTATGGTCTCATCTTTTACTGCCAAGTCCACCACAGTGTCTCAGACAGAAGATGGACAGGAGGAGAAACACTTCCCAAACCTGCAGGTGCAGGTAAAGTGCTGAGGATCTCCCCGAGCGAACCAACTAACCTTTACTTCCAGCCTTGTGTCTTTAATTTGTACTGGCAGACAATAAAATATTTACAAGGAACTCTACAGGCAATTACATTAAAAGTGTGTGGTTAGACACCGCCTACCCTTCGGCGGGGGCCCCCTCGGTGAGAAGTGGAGGCTGATTTGGTGAATGGTCGCAAAGTTTACAACGTCAGATTTTACTCACCATCAATAATTCAGAGCTGGAAAAGGCAGAGAGGGAGAGAAAAGGAGGACGGAGAGTCGACGTAGAAGAAGGGAAGGAGGAGAGGAGGAAGCTGGGGCAGGAGGAGAGGGCGACATGGGGAGGAGGTTGTGTTCAGACTGTGGTGGATGTCGGAGGAAGGCTGCACTTCGGTGTCCATTTGCTAAATGTGGCAGAAATACGCGGTGTGGCGGCCATGTTCTGTACTCTGAAAGCTTCGTCGGACGTCTGAGCCTTCAGCGTCCATCCTGCACTCTGAACACACAGTCGTACGTACACACCGGAACATACAGCACACACACATGCATGGATGTTTATTTGGTCATACACCACACCAACAAAAAACAGGTTTCCATTTCTGTTTTTAGTGCAGTCACACACACGTTAGGTTTGAACCATTTAGTCAGTGTGTTGATGATGCCAGTCGTACTCTTCGGCCTTATGAGCCGTCACCAGTTGAACCCTTTTTGGAGGTTTTGGATAAACATGTTATCATCATCATCATCATCATCATCATCACTCAAACAGCTAATAAGGTAACATGTTTTGGAAGAATTGTGTTCATCTTTTCAGCAGACAAGGTAAACAAGTTAGTTGGTCTACATGATACAAACAGATGACTCTTTTTTTTCCATGTTGTTCTCCATGAGGTTTTCCATTGTTTGAGGGATTACTGGCACTCTTAATTACTTTAATGCATCTGACAACCTGACAGGAAACTTAGCAACCGGACCTGTTTATCTCCAAACACTCAAACTCACGCAACAATGAAGGATGGAAACAGATAAACGTGCATTTTCTTTTGGTCATTGTGTTGCAGTTTCAGGATGTACAACAACAACAACAACAACAAAAAGAACAAGGAAATCCCAAAACAAATAAAACAACAGGTTTGTATTGCAGATCGCCAAAATAAAAGCATTAACAGCCAACATGCTGCAAATACAGAAACAAAGCAAAGTCAAAAACACTCAAACCAAAACATCAGTGCAACGAAAAACTGCTTCTTATCTGATCAACAGATATTCTCCAGGCCTCTAGGGGGAGCTATAGGCATTGCAGCTTATTTTTTTATCTCAAAACGAGAAGGAGAAGATGAGAGAGTGTTTTTGTTGTTGTTGTTTGCTTTGTTTTGCTTTTTTTAAGTGAAAAGAGGTGACATAAAAAGGTACATTTTTTTGTATTAGATCTTTTTTTTACAACAGTGATATTATTTTATAAACTATTTTATCTTTTATTATACTAAAGGATTTGTGTTGCTAGCTTTTGTGTGCGTCAGACTTTAGCTGATCTCTCTCTGTCAAATTAAAGGTTTCCACTCAGCACTCTGCCTACACGCCTGCAGATCATATGTTGCATAGCCATGGTGGAAAAAAAAAGACATCTGATTGGAAGTTTTTCTTTACTGTACATATATAAACAACATGCATTCACACATCCTCACGAACAAAAACAAATATTACTAGTATTTCTCTGAATGTTTGGTTCAAAGTATACAGAAACTTAAGGCCTTTTTTATTTGCTGTTTATTGATGCCGGACTTCATGGTTCCTCTTATCCTCTAAATCATATTTCCTTTTCCATTTCTTAGAATAAATAATGACTACATAACTGTTCAGTTAAACTAACCTCACTTCAGTTTAAATAAACTGCCTCTCTCCTCTTTCTCTCTGTTGCATTTACTCTCCCTCCATCCTTTCTTCCTCCCTTCCACCCCAGCTGAACTCCCTGCATTTTGTCCGTCCGGTGTCGACTTCCCAGAGGAGCGTCCTGCCTGCCGGCGTCCCAGCGGAGGAGGGTGATGTATATTTGATGAGCGGGTGCTGGGGACCCTCTGGAGGGCCGCGGCCACAGCGGGACAAAGGGCCTCGCTCAGGTTTCCTGCTGGCCGTCACCGACACTGCTGCTCTTTTTGTGGAGGAGCCGGTGAGTCAGGGTTGGAGTTTCAGTCAGGACAGCAGAGCAGGAGGCAGAGTTACATCGGGGGGCCGGCCTGGAGAACATCTTCAGGTTTTTACTGTCAGGAAAACCACGAAATGAGAAAATAAAACACCTGAGTTTGAGTTTTAATGTTAAATCATGATGATTTGATCTCTTTGGTTTTGCAACACATTGTCACTTTTATAAAAAGTAAAACATCAGTGGAATATTATGTTAAACATCAGTTCATTTATTACACTGTTTAATTTTGGTTGGAATTATTAATATGTTGAATCATTACAGAGTTACTGACAAACTAAGGTCAGAATTAAAAAGGACACTGAGGCTCCATTTTTCAGCCAACTTTGGAGAAAACTTCAGTTTACTGACAAGACAATTTTCTCCTTTTCAAGTCACTGAAAGAAACATTGACTTTGACTTAAACAGACATCCTCCTCAAGCCAACAAAGACTCTTTTATAGTAACTTTCAGCCACCACATTTGAGCTAATTGTGAAGGACAGATTGGATGTAACTATTGAAACAACACCCGGGATGTTTTGCAGTGAGTGTGAAGAAATGTTTGCTCATCTTT
The DNA here is from genome assembly GCA_029814665.1 of Acanthurus lineatus. NCBI lineage: Eukaryota > Metazoa > Chordata > Actinopteri > Acanthuriformes > Acanthuridae > Acanthurus > Acanthurus lineatus. Next base: position 20,661,875 of record JAPZDV010000006.1, on the reverse strand, counting down.
CTGTTTTACTTCTGTCTCTCTCCTCTTTGTCACTGACTGATCTCCTTTTAACTTAAGTTTAATTTTTACTTTTTTGCTTCCTTTATATGCTTCTCTTAAGTTTGTGTTACACTTTTATATTTGATTTGTTGACATACTGTCTTTAATCTTTCTAATATTTGGTATTTAGTTCTTACATATTTTATTTGCACCACTGAAACTCCAGATATCACCATAAAGTTCGAGTTAAGCTGCACCTGCATATTTGAATCCAAGTTATGATTTTTAAAATGTTTTTTTAATTTAACACCTGAATGTTTGAAATCCTTAAAGCATGAACATTTTGATTAAGTTTCATATACAGTAGAAATAATGATCAGTGATGATAATGATCGAGGCTACATGATGTGCAAATGAGCAGAACTCTAAATATCCTTCACTGTTTCACTCTAAACATGAAAACATGTTGAGATTCTTCACAAAAATATTGAAAAAAGAGTTTTTTTTCTCATTTATATTAATGTTTTCAGTTTTACATTATAAAGACATTTCATCCCAAAATGATTAAGATAGTCCTTCCTGTTTTTTTTCAATATATTTTTTAATGAGCAATGTTTGTTGTCATCTTACAAAAATAAGAAGTTCTATATAATAATAATAATAATAATAATAATAATAATAATAATAATCATTTCATTGCAACAGCTATGTAATAATACGACAGGGGGGATTAATCCAAACCCTCCATCCCATCACCTCCCCCCCGCTGACCCCTCCCTCTCGTGGAGCGCCTGCAGGTGATTATTACGAAAATTATTCCGTGTTATCGCGCGCGTGTCTGCCCCCGGAAATTCCCCCTTTTGATTGACAAGCTGCCACCCCGGTGATCCGCGCGCGGATCATCTGTAAGTATTTCAGTGCTGCTGTTTGTGATCCTTAGTAACCGTTCAGCCCTGTTTATTCTTTAATTGAGTGACAAGTGTGTGTGTGTGTGTGTGTGGGTGGGTGTGTGTGTGTGTGTGTGTGTATGTGTGTGGTGGGGGGGTCCTTAATACAACCGCAAAGTAAATGAAGCATGATTAATTAATGTATTAATTGCCAAGAAAGTGAATGGGGTTCAAGCGGAGGAATTCCTGCCATTAATTAATAATTGGAGCTGAATCTCTCTTGTGTGTGTGTGTGTGTGTGCGTGCATGCGTGTGTGTGCGTTTGTGAGTGTGTAAGCGTGCATGTGTGTGTGTGTATGAGAGAGAGTAGGTGTGTGTGTCTCAATCAAACGCGTGTATTTGTTGCAATGTTAATCCGTGCAAAGCGGAAGGATTTCAGGGACTATTTCTCAGCACCGAGAAGGAACGAACCTGTCTGACTGCTTTTTAATATCTATTTTAATGACAGCGGGGCTGTATATTAATTAAGATGACAATTATATAAGGAATTAATCCTAAATTATATAATAAACATAAGATATCCTAATTTTAGATTCATGTTGGAGAAAAAAAAACTAAAGTTCACCAACAATAATAATCTCTATATCTCTAATCTCTACAATAATCTCTCTGTGTTGCATTTAAAAGGATCTCGACACTCTAAACAAAATATATTTTGATATTTCAGCATCGGATCCTTCAAGGGGATCCAGGACAGGATTTAAATATGCCATTTAATAATTCATCTCCTTTGAGTGTTTGAAGGCCAAAGCTCGCTCGGTGTGAAGCTTCTGGTTGACATTTACATTTGACCACTGACAGACCAAACGACTCAGATTATTTAATCCAGAAATAATTAGAGATGAATAAGATCATTGTGTGATATATGATTGACTTCTTTAACATCTTTAAAATCTCTCGATGCAGATTTTTTATTGTCTAACCTCTAAATTTGTGAATCTTCTCTCTCAGTTGTCCAGTTTCTCTCCTGCTTGCTGGACTCTTGTCGCTCAGTTGAGTCTGTTTCTACTTGCAGGTGTCTCATTTTCAATTATTTTAACGAATATAATTTTTGTTTTACAGTGCAACCTCGCAGCATCCTTCCTCGTTTCTCCTCTCCGGCGAGCCAGGCGCGCTCGGAGGCGCGGCCATAGCCGGAGTTCTCCATGTGATTGGAGGAGGCGTCTACAGGGAAGGAGTGAGGATCCACCAATGAGGAGGAGCCTGAGCGGCTGTGGTCCAATATAGGAGCTGGAGGCGAGGAGCATCTTTATTATAGAAGTCATTCACAGGCGAAAAGGAGACAGGAGATCCGCAGGAGCCCAGGAGTTACTCCTCCGTCTCTGTTTCTGGTTTTTAAGCGTAGAAGACTTCACCTGCGACCCCCCCCCCCCGATCACGAAAGTTTTTTTTTTTTCATCCAAAGTGTCTGCGTCTGGCAGCTTTTCCTGATATCCCTCAGAGGTGTTTCTCTTTTTAGAAAACGACCAAAACGGAGCCGAACGAGGACGACGGACAACGACCCTCCCTCACCTCTGCAATCATGATGTCGATGAACAGCAAGCAGCCTTTCAGTATGCACCCGATCCTCCACGAGCCCAAATACACTCCTCTGCACTCCAGCTCGGAGGCCATCCGCAGGGCCTGTCTGCCCACCCCGTCGGTGAGTCCACAACCCGTTTCCCTGCAGCTCCTGTCATTTGGCACAAAACTTCTCAAACTATCGACTTCCAAAATGTCTGAGGGAGGGTGGAGCATTCACACAAGGCTGTCAAAATGTTGCTCTTCTGTCTGGTGAATGTGATATTTTCTGCAGAGATGAGCTCGTAAAATGTCAGATATTTGGAGTTTATAGAAGCGCACAGGAATAGTCAACCCTAAATTCTACTTAAGATCCGTTTCAGTCAGAATATAAGTGTCAAATCGATCCAGATTATGTAACCCTACCTGTTTGTTAAGCAGAGAAATTATATTTTAATCTAACTTGAGTCCAAAAAAATCCCATTTAAAAACAAGAGAAAGCAGGAAAATCGACTTGTTTGGAAGCAGTTTAAATAGGAAAATTAACAGAAGTGTCAAAAAATCTAAGATTTAATAAAAATGTGTAGACACTTGAGATATAAATGTGACCTGATCGATCAGATAGCAGCAGCGACATGAAAAGCAGCACCGCTGAAAAAAGATACTGTGGTTACTGAGCAGGTCGGTGCGCAAAGACGCACACACGCGTCTCCGAGAGGCCAAATCACACGTTCAGACGAGGGAAGAGTGTTGCTGCCAAAAAGTGAAAGAAAATAAAAGATGAAGGAGGAAGAGGAGAAGAGGCGGCGTGGATTCTCTCAGCGCGTGTTATCTCATATTGTCCCATTCATATTCAAACTCACACTCGTCTCATTTCATTGTCCGTAGAAATTATTCAGGAGATCGTAAATATTAATTTTAAATGAATATCCATCGACGCTGACACACTTTCTAGGCTTCGGGCAGATCAAGTGATGTCCGAGTTGCATTAGCGTGCATTGTTTGACAAGAAACAATCAAAGTTCAGCAAAAATTTGCTTAAAAATTTATTTAAGTTGTTGCTTGTGCATGGAGGACTTGAAAACACGTGGAAACGTTAAAATTTAACAAAAGTGTCTTATTGTGTTGATTTATCGATAGTTTATCTAACAGCTTTACATTAAACTAAAACGAAAAAATTGTATTTAATTGGAAATGATTTTTTTTTTTACAAATTAATAACTTTTATCTGCAGGTGTTATTTTATTCGTTTTTCCCTCTTGAACTTGCTTTTCACACATCGGTTTGAATTAAAAAGGAAGAGACAGACTGACAATAAAAAATGTAGTCTGTCTATTTTATTCCACAGATTTTTTAATATAAAAAAGCCATAAAAAAGAAAATTAAAACCTCCCAAAATTGAAATGATGGATGTGATAGAAAGGATGTGCATGATAAAGGATAAATCGATCGGTTATGATGAGACCAAGTCAATATGTTGATTTTTGTCTGACTTCCTCCTCTGACCGGTCTGACTCTGCTCCTCTCGCAGCTTCAGGGCAACATCTTCGCCGGCTTTGATGAGACTTTGCTGCAGAGAGCCGAGGCTCTGGCCGCCGTGGACATCGTGGCCCAGAAGAGTCATCCGTTCAAACCGGACGCGACCTACCACACCATGACCACCATGACCAGCATGACCTGCACTCCGACCTCCTCCTCCGCGCACCTGCACCATCCGTCGGTCCTCACCTCCCACCATCACCACCCGGCGCACCATCAGCCGGCACAGGGCCTGGAGGGCGAGCTGCTGGACCACCTCACACCGGGCATCTCTCTGGGAGGCATGCCCGGCTCGGACGTCTGCTCCACGGCCTCGCACACCGCTCACGCCGCCCACATGTCGGCCATCAACCACATGCAGCACCACCACCACTCACAGTCCATGAACATGCACCCACACGGGCTCGGGTCCCACAGCTCCCTGGGGACCGGCGGTCCAGACGCGGAACCGGATCCCCGGGAGCTGGAGTCGTTCGCCGAGAGGTTCAAACAAAGGCGGATCAAACTCGGGGTGACCCAGGCGGACGTGGGCGCGGCCCTGGCCAACCTTAAGATCCCTGGTGTCGGATGCCTGAGTCAGAGTACCATCTGCAGGTTCGAGTCCCTGACGCTGTCGCACAACAACATGGTGGCACTTAAGCCGATCCTGGAGGCGTGGTTGGAGGAGGCGGAGCGGGTGCAGAGGGAGAAGATGTCCAAGCCGGAGATCTTCAACGGGGGCGACAAAAAGAGGAAACGAACGTCTATCGCCGCCCCGGAGAAGCGTTCCCTGGAGGCTTATTTCGCCGTGCAGCCGAGGCCCTCGTCGGAGAAGATCGCCGCGATAGCCGAGAAACTGGACCTGAAAAAGAACGTGGTCCGGGTTTGGTTTTGCAATCAGAGGCAAAAGCAGAAACGAATGAAGTTTTCTGCGACGCACTAAGACCTGCAGCGAGGGGAGACCTGCGGGTCTCTGCCCCCGTTTCCTAAAGACAAATCAGAGACAAGCTGCTGGTGCACACTGTCAGAAAGAAACACGGTACACCGTTGTGCCTTTTGTTACCGGGGCCGGACCCGACACCCAGCCCCGCGGGTGCGCACTTAAAAACACGTCCATCTTTAGCAAACACATCACCTCTGATCTAATATTAAGTTCCAAGTTCATTTGTTTTTTTAAAATCAATCATTAGGTGATTTTTGCTTTCAGGAAAAATTAATTTGTAAGATGCAACATCTGTTCATCAGCTGAATTTATTATTTATTGAAGAAAAATCACATTTTCTTGACTGAATTATGGAGTAAGTGTTTGGTTAAAGAGCAGCATTCACAGTCATGCTTTTTTGCACTAGTGCCTCAATTCCAGATGTGGAAACGATCACACACACACACCTACACACACACACAGTATTCAATAAAAGCAGCAACTTTGTTTTTCATGCAGATGCACCGAAAAACCTCTGTGTTCTCTGGAGTTTTTTAGAGGTTTGGAAGCGGAGCACCTGATGACTAATCTCCACTCAGTACAACCAGGAAGTGTTTGTTTTTTCTAAAAAAAAAAAGATGTATTTGGACGGTTCAACCTCATGTAGCTTGAGAAACATCTGGATCCAACGGTGTACGTGTTTTTATTCTGACAGTGGAGACGGAGCACTTGGACTGGGAGAAAGAATGAGACCCTGATTAAAAACTTGAGACTCTCACATCTTTGTGTTTCCCACAGAAAAAAAAAGGCCGATGCTCTCTGAGAAATGAGAGAAAGTGATCATCGTCGTGGCTGGAAGAGAAGGGGAACAATGCTCCGTCCCATTCATTCTTATGGCAATTATTGTACAAAAAAAATAAGCATATTAATGACGGGAGTCGAGGAATAATTGATATTATCCTCCTTAGTCGAAATAGCTTTTTTTATATTTATCATTGTACATATTTGTGAATATGTTGCACCTCCGTGTGTGGAAAAGCTCATTGAAACGTATTGAATTTTCGCTGTCTTTTCTCCCAGGTGTTTGTTTCTGTAGGGAATTCAATAGTTTTTGGGGACAGATCGGACAAAAACGAGTAAAAATGTCGGTCTGTGCCAAATTTATGAGGCACAATAACTACTGTAATCCATTGCATGGTTTACTCGTGAGGGTGGGAGGGGTGTTTTCTGCGCCTTTATGGCTCCAAAAAACATGAAAATAACCCTCCCTCCAGGTGAATGCATTGCAATAAGAAGAGACACACACACACGCACACACTCAAACACACGCACGAATACACACATTCACACGGTATAGCTGTGTGGCTACCTCATTACGCAAGTGTTGGCACGTTCATGGTGATTTTAAAACACACAAAAAACACACACACACTCAAAAAAAAGACGAGTAGGATCATTTTTGTTTTGTTTTTTATTTTTTTAGTTTTTTCGTTTTAACGTGTTTTTTCTTTGTGTTCCTCTTCCACCGGTTTCATGGTGAATTAGGCCTAGAAGACTCACTGATGTGTAAACATGTCGTATGTTCAAGTTCACTGCAATGATGCTTTGACAATCAAATTATTATTATTATTATTATTATTATTATTATTATTATTATTATTATTATTATTATTATTATACCGTTAATTCCCTTTTGTGTCCTCAAAAAATGAATTTATTTTTATT
>JAPZDV010000006.1:20608079-20619521 GCA_029814665.1 Acanthurus lineatus | reverse complement strand
GAAGCGCATTAGAGCTCGGTGAAGTTTCTGACACAACAATGAGGGAATCATGAGCAGGTGGAAGATCTCGGGGTGAGCTGCCCCCAGGCGGGGGGGAGTCACCTGAAGGGAGAAGAAATGCTGCTGGTTTGACTCCTAAGGAGGAGATGAATAAGATTAAGACATTTTTGGTCTCCGGAGGGTAAATGTCAGTGACTTTAGCAACCCCCACTGACTTCCCTCTAGCGCCATCAGCAGGTTGAAATATAAAAACATCATATAATTATAAGTCTGCTGTATGTTATGAAAGATTAAATTTGGTAAAGAATTTCAACCTAATATGACGCATCACTTTTGAATTTATTTAAAGTGTTCAGATCTCTTCAGTAATAACAACCGTTAGCTTGTTTTAAATGTTTAAAAGATCACCAAGGTTTTTAAAACGGAAAACCACAAAAAAGAGCAAAAACATCACAACTGTAAGTTATTTCTATATCTTTTTATCATAGGAAAATAGTGTATTCGAAACCCTGCGTTTTTCAATCTGGATACATTAAGTCAACTTTCATAGTTTGCAAATGCAAAAGTTACATTTTGTGTGCAGATGATGCAACAACACAAGAAAAAACAGTTGGATTAGAGCTGATGGATGATCAAGACTTTTGTCCATAACATCTGTGTTTTGTGTCCTGTGTGTCCTCTGTTTCATTATACAGCCACTGGTCGACAAACATGACATATTAAGCTTTAGTCACATGCATAAAATACTTATTTGTACCTTGATCTTCCACTTAAAATACGAGGAGGAAGCTGCTTGTGTCAGAATGAACCTGAGGCTCAGAGAGAAAGACTGTCAGACTGAGGGATCAGGAAGAGTTTAGCTGAAAGAGCTGGGGAGGTTTAAAGCAGAATTGTCTTGTTGAGTTGATCGGGATGATTCATGGCAGGTGTATTTGATTGGAGAGTGTGTGAGAATAAAAAAAAAGAGCAGGACGCCACGCCCAGCAAACACAAAAACACAGAGACAAACTGGAAACAGACTCAATCACACAAGGAAGGAAACGTAAGAGATGGATCTCTAATCTAATCCATCCACGACAAAAACACACAAACAACCCCCCCACCCACCCTCCTGTCAGTCAGGGGGGTGTCTGAACCAGCGAGGAGCATCATCTGATCCAAAAAACACCAACCCAACTCCTCCTCCTGCTCCTCCCTGCAAAGAAGTTGCATTGCTTGGTGGCGAGTGAGTGAGCGAGTGAGGTGGGGGGGAGGACGGATGGATGGATGGACGGGTGAGTTAGCGTGTGCATGTGTATGTGTGTTGCAAGAAGGGGGGAGGTACAGGAGGAGGAGGTGGTGGTGGGAGGGGTGTTTCCCCAGCGGGACGCATTAACAAGCCCATCCAGTTAAATGTAGCCCCTGCATTACCTAATGTACCGGCCCTTCTCCAGCAGTGTAGGAGACAGCAGCATCCATTATTGATCAGATGGAGCTTCGCCTCTGAAGCTGGAAGCCTGGTGGAGGGAGAGAGAGAGAGCTGGAGATGGAGATGGAGATGGAGAGAGTGGAAGGAGGGAGGGGGATGACGGACTATGGAGGGAGGGGTGGAGAGGGAGAATGAGGAGGAAGATCTGTTTTGAAAGGGAGATAAGTTGAGGAGATGATTATTAGGACTTTGCTCTCGCCTCAGTCTCTTTATCGCTCCGTCTCCCCGAATCCTCTCACTTCCTGTCGTCCTCAGTCACGTCTCGCACTTCCTCCTCGCACTTCCTCCCTCCCCCCTTTAATCCCCGCGTTTCTCTTTTCGTTCAGAGATGATTTGTAAGCATCCATCGCGTCTCGTGCTGCCTCCGTCCCTGCTGACGGAGGCTCAGCGTCGCATCGCTCACATCATCTTCATCATCCACATCATCATCCACATCATCCATGGCCCCACGGTGTTTTCTTCTAACCCCCCCCCATCGTCCGATCATTCTGCCATCCCTCGCTCCATCATCCCTCCCTCCCTCCCTGGTGATTTCGGCTGGAGGAAGGATTTGAATTTCACAGAAAGTATTTGGAGAGTTGGTTTGGTTTTTGCTCGGTTTGTGGGGAGGGGGGAGTCTGTCTCTCCCTCCCTTTGAGTTCTTCTCTCTGGATTATTAAGAATCCACTGATGCTCAAGCCAAGAGCAGAAATCAGATTAAGATCATTAAACTTCTGCCATCAGCTTCCGTATTCACAGCTCGATTGTGATCTGAATGAATTGAAATTCAGATTCTGGCCATTTTTGAATTGAACTCTAAATGTTCCTCACAACCACTTTACCCACCTGATCTCCTGATTGAACCCAAAAGCTTCAACTTCTTAAGTTCAACATTGAATTGAGGTTGTATTTAGATTTTATCTGTGTAGTTTTGTCCAATTTGAACCTGAAGGTTTGAACCTTCTGGTTGGAATCATTGATGCAATCAAACTGAATCGATGTTTGAGATAAAAGACAAACTGGTGAACTTGAAGCAAACTTCTGGAGATGTTTGTCTCCTTCTGTGCAGCGTTTTTACACATTTTGACAGATTGTGCCGTTTACCTTCAACTTCAACCATAAAAAATCCCGAGTCTGAACCCTGAACGCATCGTGTCTTGGTCATGACTTCTGCTCATTCGAGAGCAGAGTGTGTTGGTATGCCTTATTTCATTATAGTGTGTGTGTGTGTGTGTGTGCTGTGTGTATCAAAATCTGTGTATTGTCTTCATGTGTCTATACATTTTTGTTAAATCTGCATCTGTGTGTTACTGAGTCTTCTTGCTTTAACTCGTCTGTGTGCATTATTGTTATTGGACTGTTTCTTTCTGCGTGTGTTTGTCTTCATTATGAAGTGTGTGTGTGTGTGTGTACGTGTGTGTGTTTGTGTGTGTATGAACTGAGTCAACCAGGGGGAGGCTGAATAATTGATGGAGGTTCAGTGCAGAATTGTGTGACAGTTAGCTTTAATTTCCCATTTAGCTGAAATAGGGAGAGACAAGTGTGCTAACTAATCAATACAAGACAGAGCAGCAGCACACACACACACACACACACACACACACTGCTGCTGACAAGTGATGACATGGACACACACACATATGAGGAGCATGCACACAAACACATAGACACACTCAGACACTAAACATGTTGACATCTTACATGGAAATACAGAACACACACCACACTGACTAACTTTATTTAATACACACACACATTTGACCTAACAGAGGAAAAACATTTAAGAGAAATACTGTTTATAACAAGAAGAATGTGAACAAATTAACACATACTTTTATTCTTACACACAGTAATATGCACAAGGATGTTTATCGCCATATTAATCAGTTTATGGCTCCTTTCAACAAACCAGCAGGACCGGCAGGACGAGAAGGAGGAGAGTCGGGATCAGCTAACGTCAGTCAGCTGAATGTTTGTCAGCCAGCTGAGCTTCATTTGACTGTGAAGCTCGTTATGAAGCAGCAAAGGTGAGGAAACTCAGCTAAACCGAATGCATGTGTGGGATGTCAGGTGAGATGTTGAATCTTTATTAGTCGATAACTGAACAGCAGGAGCTGGTGTGTTGATGTGCTCACACAAGTTGTTGTTGTTGTTGGCTTTTATTTGTGACAAGACAAAGTCAAGAATTTGTTATTATGAGGAAGAATGAAGGTAAAAACATGTTCAATGACTGTCAGCTTTTCTAATAATGCAGCAGTGAGGAAAAACATTCATTAAGTCTTTTGTCAGAAAGAACGTTCTCGCAGGTTTTCTCCTTAAATGATACAGAACTTGTACTTGTACTGCAGTTTTCCTACATGGAGGTCTAACTTTGGTTAAAGTAAAGGATCAGAAAGCTTCTTCCACCTGAGGGTCGGTGCAGCCGCTGAATGAATCATTGCTGTTCTTCCCTCAATGAAAACAAGGTTTTAATTTTTTTTTTTTTTACCGCTTCTCTCCTCCACACACTCTCGTCTCTCTGTATCGATCTCCACCTGAAGTCGGATGATGATCGGAGCTGCTACGCCTCAAAGAACAATTAATTGTGCATGTGATCGATGTTCATCCAGAAATCAATAGACACTGTGCTCTTCTCTCTCTTTCTGTTTGAGTGTATCAGTGTTTGTGTGTGTACGATGGTATGATGGTATGTGTGTGTGTGTACGTGTGTGTGTGTGTGTGTCTGTGTGTGTGTTTGCACTGGTCAGAGTTTAACTTGCACTTTGAAACTTTCTGCACCAGGACTTTTTGTGTCACCGTTCTTGTTGTTTTGCTCTGAAAACAGTCGGCTTGTGTTCAGATTCTGCATCTGTGAAACCTCACTGCTTTTCTCGGTTTCTTTAAAGCTCTTTTTAAGAGTCTGTGGATTATTTTCTTGTATTTCAGTGCTTCCTTTACTTTAATCTGAGAAAAGAACAAAAATCAAACATCCTGATGCATCTTGTTTGAACCTAAGTGTGTTTATTACACAGAAACAGAGTAAATAAAAGAATGAACACACACAAGAAGATGCTCACACACCAAGACAAGACAACATCAAGCTCATGCAAACATCCATTGATTATTTTTTAAGCATATACATGCACAAACAGGACTCTAAACACTCAGACACATCGTAGATATAAGTCAACAGCAGCTCCACCTCAACGCTTCCTTTTTTAAAATGTAAAATCAATCGTTCATTGTTATGGATGATACATAGAAGCACAAAGCATCCTTGGAAGTTTGTTTTCTCCTACAAATCATTTAATCGTCATCAAATAAACAAGTTGCAGAGACAAAGGTAGTTAGAATTCTTCAGAAGGTCTTGAAAAGTTTTTCTTTCAAGGGAGAGAAAGTTTCTCAACATCTAATTGCAACAGATGCAGCACTTTTTCACTCAGTTTTACAACTGATGAGCTGAATTTTTCCATATTTAACCCAAATAACCTGAACTGAAACCTGAACCAAAGTGCATTTTAGGGTATTTTTTTTCCTCATGGACCCATTTTCCATGGGAGGGATCAGTGGCTGAACTACAAATTTAACACTTCCTCTCAGATTTTGCTGCAGTTCATCACTGCAGGACATGCAGGAGATGAAGGAAATGAAGAGGAGAGACAGACTGATGATCATTAGAAAATGCAGAAGCTGGAGGAAACATCTGGTCTTCTTATGGAGTCCACTGATGAGGAGAGTTTCTGTAAAAATGCAGAATTCTTCATTGAGTTTCTGGATGTAATAAAAAGTGGGAGATGCACGTGAGAGATTTTTGAGCTTCTAAACAGAAAATATGTGACATTTGCAACACTACCAAGTTTCCCAAATATTATTAGCATTTACTGCAGGTGGATTTTTGGGTCCCCTAATGTTCAAGAAGGGAGGGGGGAGGAGGTCGAAATTAAAATGCTGGGAAGGGAAGCAAACAGAGAAGATGAGCCGAGCAGAAAGAAGGGCAAGGCCGCCCGGCTGAGTGGCCTCATGAAAAAATAAACAAGAGACCGGCATCCAGGACGGGGCGCTTTCCTGCTGCCACCCACCAGCAGGGCGGGGGGGCATGAAGAAGAGGTGCCCACTTCCTCTGCCCTGCCAGACCGGGGCAGACCTCAACCCTCCCCCGTGGGGGCCAAAGTCAGACAGAGAGGCTGGATGCAGGGATAAATTTTTGATTTGGGAAATGGAAGAATGATGAAAAATACATTATAAAAATACATGATAGCACTATAGAGTGTTGCTTTAAAACAGCGCCTCCAGTGGACGAAAAGATGCAGTAAAATTAAGGTTTTCAATCATATTAACATGTAATTTTTTTGGTAACCATGATTCATTTTAACAAATAAATTCAAAATTTCAAACAAACAGCACAGAGCAAAGTCTCTCTTTTCTTACAACTTCTTCATTTCTGGGCTTTAACAACAAAGTTAGCAAGGTGGCTAAGCTAACACTTAGCATGTCAACAAGGAAGTAAAACATCTTCATCTTCTGTAATGAAGAACAAACCACAGTAATTTAGACCAACAGACAGAAAAGCAGAGACATGATCACAAGAGCTGATAAAGATGACTGTGTGGACAGTTTTCAGTCTTGGATTTTGTGAAAAAAAAACACCCAGTGCATGCTGGGAGATAACCATGGCGAGACATGGACGAGTGAAATATTAATAAGATGTGAAATTTTTGCAGTGAGGTGTTTTTTTTTCTTTCTTTCTTTTCTCATCCTGCATAGCGTCAGCAGGTGTGTTGTCACCTCTTAAAACACACATGACGACCACACACACACACACACACGCACACAGCACTTCTGCTGGTCCAAACATGTGTGCGTGTGTGTGTGTGTGTGAGAGAGTGTGTGGAGGCCATTTGCAGGTATGGAAATGAACACGTTGTGGCACTCAGAGGGCAGCTGCAGCCTTTCAGTGTGCGAGATGCGTGAGGCAGCCGGAGCTGGCAGCACAGGCGGGGAATGGAAAGTGTTGCGAATGTGAAAGGCAAAGCGGAGAATTTCAGGGTGTGTGTGTGTGTGTGTGTGTGTGTGTGTGTGTGTGTGTGAGAGAGGTAAAGTAGACTATAGTCGGTCACCCACTGTCCATTTCAGGAGATAAAAACCCCTCAGATGATTCATGTTCCTCTCTGCTGCATCATCCTCTGTTCTTCCTCTGACAGACAGATGGTGTCATGCAGGTGGAGGTCAAGTTAAACATCTGACCACATCAGGGCAACAACCTGAGATATACACATATATTTTCCACATTTTTGTACTTCTTTAAATTGAAATAAAGGGTGTGCAGCAGCTTTGAGCACTTTGAGCAGCTTTCCCAAGTTTTTACTTACACTTGAGGTCAGATTCTTGCAGATGTTGGAGCTCTGACACATCAGGACGGTCGTGAAGAGCAAGAACTCAGATACTACAGAGTGAATAACTTGTCAGTTGTTTAGTTATAAGCCAGTTAATGTCTATTTTTGTGAAGAAACACATTTTAACTACAGCTTTGGTGATGCTTTTCCTCATTTTAAGTGCTGTGTGGATTCTTTGGAGGCATTTCCAGAACAAAATAAACACTTTTTTTATTGCAAATTTCCCATTTAAGCCAATATAAGGATACAAATGTAGATAGATGCAAAGCAAATAAGGGCAGGAAAAAATATAGATGGGGGAAAATGTCAGGTAGAGAAATACAGAGTGATGTTTGTAAGAAAGACCTGATCCAAAGAAAGAAAGAAAGAAAGAAGGGAAGAGGCGAAGAGAATGAGCAGGGGAAAGAAAGAGAGGAGAGAGAAGGAGGACAAGGCCCACCACACTCAGCTACAGGAAAGACTGCAATCAATAATTTACATCATCTGTCACTGTGCGCTCCACTGGACCACTCAACAAACAGCACCCGTAATTTAAGGCAAAAACTCACACACACTCACACACACACACACACACACACACAAATAAATGCATGTGTGCAGGGAGCTGCATTAACACACACATGCACAAACAAACAGGGTTGCATGCAAGCTGCTACGCACACACTCGTCTCACACACACACACATGCAACAAAGCAACTCACCATCACTCTGCGCCGCCTGACTTCCTGTTAAAAGCAAACCAGCAGAGATCAAACGGCAGCGCCGCGGCCTTCTCCTCTCTTTTATACATCCGATGTTTCATATCCCAACCCGGACCTCCGTCTCTCCGAGCCTTCACTCCAGGAAGCGTGCTTCTCGCAGTCCCGCCTTTTGTCTCCGCGGCCGCCATGTTAAATTTATGCAGTGTATGTCACTGCTAGCTAGCACCCGACAGTAAATATTTGATACGTTTCCCATCCCTCGGAGAAATCCCCTCAAGCATACGATCAGACCTGTTGGGGGCAGACCTGCAGCGAGAGCAGCCATGTTAAATTTACAACGTTTGTTTTGGAGAGTAAAAATCCTGCAAATACCCAGGTGAAAAGTCATAATTGATCTGTTATGTCTACGCCCGGTCGTCTGGTTCAGGCTAATGCCGTTTATATATTTATCACTTACAGTAACTTTAGCTTTATTATCTGCAGAGCTATTGACCGACAAAGCACAGTTTGACAGATGAGTAACTACGAGCGGTTATAATACATAATTATTCATAAACTTCTCTTCCAGGTTTTCTGAGATCTTAATATTTGAACATAAAAGGTTTGACCGACACTGAAAAACACACTCTGTATCACTCCAAAGTGTGTAATAAACATGTTTTGCCTCACGTAGGTGTGAAATGAACACACTCGTTCCATCGTCAAGACAGTAATAATTAATATGCAATGTTCAGTTGGATTTTCAAAATAAAGCTCAGATTTAGAAAGCACAGTCACTCAGTTAGGAGGTAAATAATGGATTCATGTGTTTTTATCACACCAAACTAAAACCAGTATCGTCAATGCAACAAAATGTTTAATTACCCTTTAATATGAGAGACCAGAGGTGGAAGAGGACGTTGCTCCTGCTGCATCAGAAAAGATTATATCTGCTTCCTCAAGTCGTATCAGTCTGTTGTTGTTTTTTCTTAATATTCATTTTTTTTAATGTGATGTTTGGCCACCTGTTTTCCAGGCGCCTGTCACTCATTACCTTCACACAGGATACAGGAAGACATGTGTACATACTCGTGAATCTCCAGTGAAAAAACAACATTGCAGTGAAAACTTTGAAATGTAAAACATGTAGCATATAGAATTTTGCAGGAAACTGTAGTTAAGTTGCAATGCATGTTGGGTCCGGAGTACACAGACGAATTGTGCTGGTAAACAGGTTCAGATGTTCAGGTTTGTGTGTGAGACTTCGACATTATAATATGGAGAGAATATCACGGTTAAAAGCAAATGAAATAACAGTTTTAAATACTTTTCCAGTTCTTTTCATGGCTTTAAAACCTGCAGGGTGAAACTGTCTGGAGCTTTTAGAATGACTCGTGATATTTCTTTTACTTTATGACTCATACTTTCCATACTATGTGACTCATCATTTCAGGTACAATCGCAGTACATTAACAAGTTTGTTAAACATGCATCGTCGTACTGCAAAGTGGAGCGCCAAGAAGCCCAATATTAAGGAATAACTCGAACACAAAAGCTTAACCAAACCTTTAAAACTCTCACGCTGGCCGTCCATTTGTGTAGCTTCGCCTCAGCCGTGATGACACCTTCCTTTGTGGCGATGACATCACTGGTCGATGACATCATGTGAGCTGAGAAGCAGCATGGTGCTAAAAGGAGGATAATGGCGTCAGAGGCTGCAGTCATATTCTGAATTGTTTATGAAAAGTGGAAAGAGTCAGACTCTGCTGGGAGGAAATGTGTGGAGGAGCATCTGCACGAGAAGCTCTGAGGTGAACAAACTTTAGGCTTTAACAGTAAAAACAGCGTGAATGTGATGAATCGAGTCAGACGGATATTTTGTCATCAGTCTCACACATGAAGGACGGTGTGGCCTTCAGGTGTCATTACAATATTCAGACATTTAAATATAAATTTGAATTTTGACAAGACTGTCGGGAACGATCGCATATCGAGACAAGGTCAGCGACCAACACACAGCCCAACGGGAAACATTTCAATTTCACACTTCATCTGTTGTAAAATATTTGTCCCTATCCACAAACACACACACACACACTCTCATACACACACACACACACACACACACGTGTTGTCAGTCACTCACCGTTGCTCTGCTTTCCAGATTATTTCATGATGCAACACCTGAGCCT
This sequence comes from Acanthurus lineatus, assembly GCA_029814665.1. Classification (NCBI taxonomy): domain Eukaryota; kingdom Metazoa; phylum Chordata; class Actinopteri; order Acanthuriformes; family Acanthuridae; genus Acanthurus; species Acanthurus lineatus. The sequence continues at coordinate 20,609,829 of JAPZDV010000006.1, read as the reverse complement.
AAACTTTGCCTTTAAATGTCGTTTCAAGGGGAAAACCATCGACTGAAGGGATTCCCTGTTTACAAAAATGTGCATTTTTAGAGATTTTAGTGGCTTCATGGGCATTTATGTGACACTGAATGCAACAGTGGAGTGATCTCTTCACATTAATCCAAAAAAACAAGGGTGAAGTCAAGTGTCAGACATAAGTGACGTGAAGGAATAAAAATAAGAGTCACAGAGGGAACAGATGCAATAAAATATGTTTTAACATAGACTTTTGAAGTTCAGTTTAGTCTCTTTGGGTTCCTACAAAACACAGATAACCAACCTGAACAAAGAGTTAAAAATTGCATCAATAGATATTTTGGCCACTTGAAGAGAGTGTTTCAAGTTGCATTACAGATGTTTTATCACTCTGTAACATGTTTTCTATTCACACATCCAGCAAATACACAGAAAATTTGAGACAAAACATCCAAATCAAGTTGTTTTCTGGCCTCCTGATGAATTTAGGTCAATAATGGACACAAAGGATCAACATGTAAGTCAGATACTATTTGAGGTTCATCACTGCAGGCGACCTCTTTCACATTACACATCGTTTCCATTGTTAATATATAAATATTCCTCAATGTATCATTAAAATTAAAGCAAGTAATCCTTTATAAAATATGCAACTATGTGTGCAAAATGAAAACAGCTGACAATGAAAAGAAAACTGAAAGTATTTCGAACACAATGACACAAAACTTGACACATCTGGATGACAAGTTCAACAAAAGTGATGTAGAGTTTTATGAAACTACAGAGAATCTGTCAATAATTAATCAAACCAAAGACATTCCCATCTTTCTCACGTCTGAATGTGGGATCTTAGACTTCCTCCGGTCACATCAGGACGCTGATTTTAAAGCAAAAACACAAAACAATGACTTTGATTCTGCGGCTGAAGATGTCGACTGATACAGAATACGAGATAAATCAAATCTGTTAACTTGTTTTTAAATGTAAGAGAATAATAAAAAAAAAAAACGGCTCTACAAAAGATATTCTATACAGCAGATACTACGTTTGAGAAGCCTTTAATCCTGTGTGTGTGTGTACGTGTGTGTGTGTGTGTTCAGGAGTTGTGTGTTTGACCTGAGGCTATAAAAGTCTTGACTGTGCTGCCGTATTGTATGACAGCTTCGCGCCGAGCGGTTGCGTTGCAGTTTAATTCGTCTGATCTTTTGATCCTGGATAAATTCAAACTCAGACCACACCAAACAGAGAGCGCAGACGGAGGATGAGACGAGGTAATTGCTCCGTGGAAAACCCTCCGGTTGTGTTTTTTTAACATCCAATGAGCTACATCACAGACTCCACTTCCCCATGTCAGTTTGTCTTTGCAGGAAGGAGCCAGACTCTCAAGCTGGAGCCATTGTTGCTGCCATGTGAAGGCAGTGAAACTTCCTGTAGTTTTTATTTGTGTTTTGTGCTTTTCTTTAAAGATGGACCTTTAATTGATCTTCAGTTTTAGTCTCTAACAGCCTCACAGTTCATTAAACCTTTGTGACTTTTCATACAAACAACTGAAGTGCAGCCGCTGGTCTGATCGTCTGCATTTGTTTGTTCTTTCTTTGCACTTATTATTTATTGTTCTTTATTCTTATTGCTGCTTTTTACATTCTGTCTTTACTGTCCACTTGCTACTGCAACAATGCAAATTTCCCCACTGTGAGACTAATAAAGGAATATCTTATCTTATCTTATCTTATCTTATCTTATC
>JAPZDV010000006.1:20562777-20581042 GCA_029814665.1 Acanthurus lineatus | reverse complement strand
TGCGATAGTAATGTCTCTCACTTACCGACAAAAATTACTGCTAAAGACCGAGCAAAACAATTCCCTGATGTTCTTCAGGAAAGCGGAAGTAAACTGTTTTGATATACAAAACAAAGAAAAAAATGCAACTTTTTAGCAATTTTCACTGTCTCCCGCAATTTCATCGCAACAAATATGCTTAAAACATCGCAACTTACATCGCAATTTTTTAGAAAAGCTGCCGCGAATTCAGACATTTTAGGCCTCAACAATCTTGAAAAACGCCTGCAAAATCCTGGCGGGACTGATTAACATTTCTCGCCTTTTAATTAAAAAGTTTTCTCATTATATAAATTAAAAATCTAATATTGGTGCCACTGAATTGCTCTCAAAACATTTTTTGGTGTTTTAACTGCTGTGTTTGATTAATGAAACCATATTCAATCATCTGATCGATCGTTCTGTTAGGATTTTATACGATGACCTCGACAAAACGACTGTTTATCGAAATGCTTCTTCTGTCTGCGTTTCTCAGCCGTCGGCTTGTAGATTCAGTAGAGCAAAGGGGTCGAGATTTGTCAGGTTAAACCTTCTCCATTAACAAACAGAAAAAAAAAACACAAAGCCTTGATTATTCAAACGCAGATGCCACAGCACGGCTCCCCCCCGGGAGAACGAGATCCGAGGCATCAAAGCCTTCAGCAGACAACAAGCCGCCTTCATCAGCTTCAGATTAAACCGAGTCTGATGCAGAGATGATGACCTTTATTGTGAAATATGATGGGAAACAGTTCAGCTCTCAGGCTGAAGCTGAAGAGTCCGATTCAGTGGTGCCTTCACAGTCCACATTCAGAAGTTTTGTCCTTGTTAGAGAACTTTTATTGAATATTACAGCGGCGTCGGTGAGTAAAACTACAACGGCGGCGTCAGTGAGTAAACTTTCCTTGAGAGCTTTTCCTCGTGTCTCCGCTCGTAACGTTATCCACGGCTCCGGGCGTCAGAGACAATTACATTTTAGTGATATCTCTTCCTTTCTTCACCAGAGGTTCTCGCTAATTTGATGCTCTGGTGAGGAGGATCGTTGGCTTTAATACAAATCATGTTTCAATCGTTACTTGAAGACCTTAAGCCCTCGCCCGGCTCTCTGGAGGGGCCGCGGTAATGAGGCCTGCTGGGATTTCAATCATTTTTACATCTGTTGAAAAATAAGGAGAAAAGAGAAAGAGGAAAAAAAACAGAGAAAAAAGAAAAATCAACTGCCCCCCCCTTCTCCCCTTCAACCACCCAACCACCCCCACCCCCTTCTTACTCCTTTGGAAAAAAAAAATAATTTGTTTTGAGGATTGATAATGAAAAAAATATATATAGAGAGAAAAGCCTTTTTTTTTTCTTTTCTCTTCTACTTTTGTGTTCACCAAATTCTACGGCCTTGAAATCTCTCAGCGCTGCACCTCGATGCTTAAAACTCCCCCAACAATTTCTCAACCCCCTCTTCTCTCCCTCCCTTCATTGCAAAATAAATAAATCTTTCTGATATTAGATTTCAGACACCTCTTTATCACACCAACACACTCTTTCTCCCCATCATCCCCCTCGGTCTCCACGGCTTATGGTTTCTTTTCCTTTCAGAATAAAAGCAGCTTCCCCCCACAGTACAGAAACGTTACTCATCTCTCCTCTTCTTCTGCTTTTTCTACTTTAATTCACTCTAAATGTGGAGCTCAAGGTCCACGCAGCTGGGAGACAATAAAAAAATACAGCCTTAAAAAAGTACCTGAAACTCTGCACCCCCCACCACCAAAAAAAGAGACAATTCTGGATTAATATAATGCAGCGAGATGATCGATACTGTCTGGACGCCTCGAGCTCAAAGTGTCCTGATGATGTGATTTCAAGGTGAAGCCTCGACAGAAATAATTGCATGTGACTGAAGCAGAATCTTCCACAGAAGCTCGTGTGTTACTTAATCTTCTGCAGAACGACCTTCATGGCGTTGAGTTCACACAGGTTTCTTGGGAAAAAAACAAAAAAACACACATTGTATGTTTGATTCTTGACAAACACAATTTTAACGGCGTGTTTTGCATCTCAGATTGACTGTATATGAAGCTCAACATGACCTGAAGCGTTTCTGTTCTCAGTCTGTTTTATCGATGATGCTCCCATATATGCATGTTTAGTGAAACAAGGTGAAACATAACATCTTATAAGACATCAGCCTATAAATTTATCAGTCTTCTGTTAGCAGGCGGGTGCTGCTCGGTGGGTCTATCACGAGGTTTTTAAGCCCAAAGCTGCAACCTGAACGAAGCTGCAGGCCGAAAATAATGAAATGAGCCGCAAGGAAGAAATTGCAGATGTTTTCATAATGTGCGCACGTCTTTCTATGAGAGCTGGTTCTTCATTTTAAACAACTTTTTCTTTGTCATGAAATGTAACTTATGTGGTGGGGCGATGCCTGAAACACAGTTGGGTGGGTTTGCACGTCCCAGGTGATGAGAAACTTCTCAGAAATCTACATTGCAAAGCAGCTGTGAGGGTTATTGAAAGTCTTGCAGCGGTGATGTAACGGTTACAGAGCCAGTCGTGGTCCACACTTGGTCCAATATTACCAAAAACCCATCGTCTCCTGCCCTTTTTAAAAGTTTTAATGGAAAATACCTGGATTCTTTAAGAGAGTCAGATCAGTTTGATTGTATTTTTTTGCTGGACATTTGCTCAAATGACAGACTGGCTTTCATAATCGTTCCTTTTTCCTTAAGCAGTCATTATTTTGCATTATAATTAAACCATTGTGATCACAGAGAAGAAAGAATTTACTCTCAGCGGTTATTTTCGACAGAGTGACACAACAAGTTGCAGCTGCATTCAAACAGGAACCGAGGCGTTTTATGACTCGAGGTGAAATAAATGTTTCACTATCAGCTGCAATGTCGGATCAGTGGATTTTTTTTTTTAGAGCTCACAAGCAAAATCAAACATGCATTTGAATATCAAGCGATCAGACAGACACACGAGTGCGGTCTGACTGCTGCAGCAGCCTTTGAAGCCCCCTGGCAGAGCTGCGCCACGCAGCCCTGAGCCGGCTGCAGCGGGTTTTTTTTGGCTGCATTGAAGTTGGTGTTAACACTCCACCTCGACGGCGGATCAGAAGCATCCTGTAGCGAGACACCTCACCTCGATGCCACAACATCAGAGGTGGAGCCCGCCTCCCTGGGAGGCTTCCCGCATCAACGCCTGTGTGTTTGTGCGTGTCTGCTTGACTGATGCATCTTTGGTGTGTTTTGTTGTTGGGTTTGAGCTCACCGCTGCCTGACTGACTGACTGACTGACTGCCTGTTCGCCTGCTCGCTCTGCCTGTCACTTTGACTTCCCAGCTGTCTGATTGCTTGTTGGGACTCCCACCTGCTTCTTTGTCCATCTCACAGCTTCTCTACTCACCTGACAGACTTGTTGTATTTTGACCTGCACCGTCTCACCTGTCAGTTCATGTGATGGCCTCCCCCCGCCTGCCTGACTCACACTTCTCCTTCCTGTTCCTTTACCTCTCGCTTTTCTTGCAAGATATTTCTGTTTCCCAGTGTGTAAGTCAGCGTTACATAAGGAGTCTGTTCAGGAAGGTTTTTAATGGATGTGTGTGTGTTTGTGTTTTTAAAATGGGAGCTGTGTGCCTCTCTGCTGCCCTGAACTCTGCTGTCATCAGAACATGCTAACTCCAGCACATGCACACACACGGTCCATACGGCCACGCTGCACCGTGCATCTCACAATGTAAGCATGATTGCACAGCATGTTAAAGCTGCCTCTAAATGCTCGACATGCCTTCGCTCTGACCCACTTTTCCTCCTTCAGTGTACAGATAGAACATTTATTTTTTCCTGCCTGCCACATCCACTTTATCAGACCGTTCTGTATGTGTGGCCACGCCGGTGCAGTAAAGCTGACAGTGGAAGTCTTCATATCCATTCTTGATATAGAAAAAGGTCATAAATGTTTCCTGGATTTTTCCTTTTTTTCTTTTTTTGTAGAACTATTGGAATTTAAAAAACTGAGCCTCATACATACGACATGTTTTTAATGCAAGACTGGACTCGTCTGCTGCAGATTCACACTGTTCACACAGAAAAATGCTGCTTGACTTGAGAGAATGACTTCAAATTATTTGAATAATTAAAAATACGAAGTTCTTTCAGCACAAAGTTACTGATTCTGTCTTGAAATCTTTTCTTGTATTCGCAGACATTTGAATTAACACTTGACATAATGTACTGAATTCAGATTGAGAGTTAAAGCCATAATAATTAATAACAGATCTCATATTAATTAGCTGGTTAGTAACTGGTTAGTTGGTTAAACAGATAAAACAGATCTTAGAGTTCATGTTGGTGTTTTTAATTTCTACAAAAAAATGATATAAAACTTTATTTTCTGTAGCTTTTTTTAAACTAAAACTTTACATTTTTTTATTGCTAAGGGTGTATAAGTTTACGCTTAAAACCCGGCTGCGTCCCAGAATCCTTTTGATGAACAACAAACAGGATCACAGTCACACAAACAGACAGTCTGATTAACAGACAGTCAGTCAGTCAGTGAAGGTATCACAGGCTCGGGCCTTTTCCACTGCAGCTGTCAGACACTGGATGAGTGACAACTAACCTCCCTCAGTGCAACTTATTGATCAGCCTGGGACTCTGCTGCCGTGTGTGTGTGTGTGTGTGTGTGTGAGAGGGGAGGAGGAGGGGGGAGGTCCTGGAGGATATAACTGCAGTTTTTTGTGACCCTCATATGAACTCCACGATCTGCTTAGCTGGTCCAGGCAACATTAAACTATCAGAGTCGTGTGAGAATCCTGCAAATGAAACGATTCGACTGATTAGTTTCCAGAGACATAAATCAGTTCTGATAATAAAGTTTAACTAGTTTAAGCTGTTCTGGTGTCAAATGATTAAAAACTCCAACACAGCTTTGACATAAAACTTGTTTTTTTTTAACTTTTGCCTCTGAAGTCAACAATGAAATTTCAATTTCAACTCGATTTAAACCAAAACTTTTTGAATTTAGGCCAAAATATGTGATAAAAATACTTTAAGTATCACTTTAAATAATACAGCATAACTCACATCTCAGTGCCAGATGATTATTAGTTTTCTGCATTAAATTAGAAAATATCAAAAAAAAGGTGAAGGTGAATCACAACATTTCATCTCGAACTGACGGCTTTATCTTTTAGCATGAGACTTTTTTAGAGGCCGGCTCTTCACTTTTGAAGACAAAACAGCCCAAACGTTCGTGTGAGCAGCTCGTAAGGGCCGAGCTCTCCCGGGTGTCGGCGTGTTTAACAGAGTGTAACATGCCTCTGCTGAAAAAAAACAACAAAAAAAACAGCATGTGTTGCTGAGTCAGCTCCCCCCCCTGTAGGACCTGGAAAGGAGTTGGCTGCAGTCTGAACAGGTGAATCAAACCAAAAAACTGGTGCCAGGAAGCGCTTGTTGTAGCTGGAGGCCCCTGAAGGCAGCAGGCTTGTAACAGATTGTCTGAAGCTCCTCGTTTCTCATCGTTTTTAAAGGACTCAGACTCCTCACAGCAGCCGTGGGGGGGCACACAGAGGCCTTATGACTCCTCAAATGAACGACCATCACAGTGTTACAATGCTGACATCATGTGGTGAGAAGTATTACTGCACTTCTTTTTGTTGTATTTCATGAACCAGCTCAAACAGAGAAGCTTGCTTTGCTCTTCTGCCTCCTGTGTTTTGCGTCTAACTCTTCTTTTCTTCCTCTGCCAGTGATTTTACCGTTCTTGTCTCTTTCTTTCTTCCTCTTTGTCCTTTCATTCCTTACCTCCATCTTTCCTCTGTTAAACCCTCTTCTTGTACAGTATATTTCCCTCTTTTACTTCCTCTTTGAGATCATCTCTGCTCCTTTCCCGGCTCATCTTTTCCACCTTTTTACCCTTTTTTTGTGTTTTCTTAGTTGCTTTTTTCATCCTCTGCTGTTTTCTCCTCCTCATTTCTAATGTTTGTCTCATTTTTTTACCTTCAGAGGAGGTTGTCCTTATGCTTCTGGTCTCCTCTTCCTCACCCTTGTTGCCCATCACCCCCCCAACCCCCCAAACTCATTGTCGAATGTGGAGCATCTTTTTATTATTAATGAGAGCAGCTCTGTGCTGAATGGAGGAAGGAAAACACACTTTTCCTGCTGCTTGTGCTTTGATGCTCTTTTGGTTTTACAGATAACTTGGGAACAGAAGAACTGAGGTTAAACTTCAACTAATCAGACTGATTAACTTCTAAAATATTTTCCTCTTAAAATTCAACAGTTTTTTTTAAATTATGTGATTACTTGTAGTCACTTGGGTTATCAAAGCCCGGAGTCCAGCAGATAAACAATAATTTCATGATTTAATTATTCAGAAACTGTCTTATTTACATCAAAAATGTCACCAGTTAAACATTAAGAGAACAAAGAAAGGGAAAACAGCCCAAAATGACTTGGGCTGATTAGCCAGGTGTGCTCAGGTGTGCAGGTGGGCGGGGCTTTAACAGCGTTTACCTCCTCTACAACCACACTGGACAGACCATGAACTAATGGAGGAAAAACGCGCTAAACTTCGCTTTGAGTTATTGATTTCTTATTATTGATGGCGTAAAAGTTTACCAGGAATGATAAAGTCAAGATAAAATCAATCAGACCGTGGCTGCGCTGCATGTGCTGCACGTGCTGTTTATCCTCACGGAGACCCGGTGATCGTCACGGAGCGCAGGTAGGAGATATAGACTAATGCCAAACTTTACATCAGTGATGCTCCTGCTGGCTGTCTGTAGAGTTTCTGTTGTTGGAGCCAAACACTTCAGTGATTTCCTTTTGTCACGAGCGCAGCTTCTCAACAAGTGACGTCAGTGACGTTTGACAATTGATTAATTATGATTAATTTATCAACAACAAATATTTTCTGTCTCCAGCTTCTTTCTCTTCTTCTTTCTTTTTTGTTTGTGTTTTTGAAGTTTGGTGGTTGATTGAAAGAAGAAATAATTAACAAACAGACCAAATTAAACTCATTTTAGATCGATTCATTAAAAGTATCAGCTAATTGATGATAATTAGGAAACATTTTCTGCCCTCGTGACCTCTGTGACTGTCCTGTTGATGCGTCATGTGACTGATCATGTGATCTGTTGTTACGCAGCAGCTTTGCTGTGGCTGTAAGATGTTGTGCTTTGTTTGGGTTTTTGCTGTAAGATGTTAGAATTGTATTTATTTGTCTTTCACTGTTTTCTTTGCCAACATTTTCATGGTGGACAGAATTTTGGCAGCTTCAGTGAAATTTGTGAGCTTGTTGTGTCACTTATTGAGGTGTGTGTTGTGCATAAAGATGGTTTAAAGATGGTTAGAGCGTCACCAGGGACCATGGTGATGATTGGCTGATTCATGTGCTCATCTGTGCGTCTCTTCATTCTCTGTGTGATGCAGTGAGGAAGTTCTGATGCAGCTGCTTGAGCAGATGTGGCAAGAAAAGGGTTGTGAGTCAGATTCTGTGTCATTCTGTAAAAATGTTTGTCTTAAAATGACTCACATTTTAGACTCCAGCTGTGATTCATTTCATTGAAAGCATCTGAAAATGAACTTGCATTTTTTTTTAAAGTTATTTGGCTTTTTAAGTTTTTAGACAACTTTAATTAATCTAATCTAATCTTTCATTAATCTAAAAGAACTGTGTATCCTTCAAATAACAAATCATCCATTTCCCCTTCAGTAGTTTCAATGCCTTGATATGACCACAAGAGGGAGCTGCAGCCCCACAGAAGCTGAGGGGTTTCTCTCCTCCTTTCAGCCACAGTGGCTGATAAACTTAGAGATTTATAAGAAATGTGAAAACCTCTAAAACCCCAAACTGATTTAACACAGAGCTTCAAGTCTTAAAGAAGATTTACTGAAAAACATCAGTGTTTTCCAGTGTGTGTGTGTGTGTGTGTGTAGCTGCATCGGTTAATTTTCCTTCTCAAAAATTTTTCATTTTTGCTGCATTATACATTAATCAATAAGCATGAAGAATTAGATTAAAAGACTCAATTTCTGTCTTTAATTGTGAACATTTTGTAACTACATCAGTGTTTTATGTTCTGTGTGTATGTGAGTATGCATTTGTGTGTGTGTGTGTGCGTGTGTGTGTGTGTTGCTGTGAGTCATCATACATTCGACACACACAGAAAAGATTCCCACACTCTCTCTGCTCTCTGACCAGAGCACTGTGGGAAGGAAAGGAAGTGTGTGTCCGTGTGTGTTTCCAGCGTCCATCTTTAGACATTGGGACCATTTTCAGGGTTTAAACTGGACTGAACTGCATTTGTTTGTTGGCTTTTAGTGTGAATTTGGTTTGAATTTTCTAAAACACTTCATATATTCTTGTGGAGTAAAATGTGGAGAGAAACAGATAAGAAAAGTAGGAACTTTAAAGGATCAAATCTGATCCCTCTGACCTTTTACCCAGATCACAGAAACCTGGTTTCTGATATTCTGTTTAAGAAATCAGATTACTTTTGTCATGTTGCATGCACAAGCACCGATCAGAATTTAGCATTATTTTGAGTTTTTTGTTTGTCTGTTTCTCTGAACTTCAGCATGGATTCTTACTTAGTCAATCATGAATTTTTGATTTTCACTGGAAAACATTTAAATATAAAAAATAGATTTCAGAAGAAAAGCTGGAAATGATTTGGTATTTTTCGGTGTGTATGTGTGTGTGCGGTGTTATGCTTAAAGTCAGTGTTAGTTACAGTTATGTGGAGTGTTTTTTAATTTATTAATCCGCGTGACAACAGGCCATTTTTTAATCCAAGAACTGAAACTTGGGGCAAACTGTGAGCATCTCAGCTGCCCTGTACGCTTTAAAAGTTTTATTTCTGGCCACCTGATGAATTTAACTCCAACATTTACTCTCCTCTGTTTTGTTCTCCTCCAACTCCTCAGTAAAATATCTTACTTATTATCTGCTAAATGCTTCACTTGTTAGCTTACAACTGTGTCTGCTGCTGTTTGGTGTTAAGCAAGTCACATACAGTTGGTTTATAAAATGCTGCCCCCTGCTGGAAATGGCACTTTTGCCTAAGTTTTGGGCTAAAAAAACAAACAATTGATCTAAAAAACTACATGAAGCCAGAGTCTAATCTCAATCTATCTGATTTTCATCACCAGAAGTGACACCTTTCACATCTAAGTGGTCATTTGAGCCCCTTTGGATATGAAAATATTGATTATAGTTTGTAAAATAAAAGGTCTGAACTCTCACAAAGTGTTCAGAACATCATGACGTTCCTCCACAGCAGCAGATCCAACAGGAAAAACAAGCAGCTGATCTTTTAAAACTTTTTGTTAAACATGAGAAAAAAGTGAATGCATGCAGTTCAAACATCTCTGAGTGTATTTTCGGACAAACCCATGTGTGTGTGTGTGTCAGATTTGTGTGTTTTGCACGTTTTTTTCCTGCGGAGGCAGCGGGCAGTCCGTTACCCATGGTCCTTGGCGGGGCCAGCTGTCAGGGCCTCCGTCCAGCCAGTTCCAGCTCAGACTGTGGGAAAGTGGGAACCCCGGTTCGTCCCACAAGGCTTGCTAATATCTAACAACAGCCCCCCCCACCCCCACCACTTCTCATCCTGCTTCCTGGACCACACGTCTAAATATAATACACCCAGGGCCACGGATTTCCCACCCTGTCCTAAAAAATGAAGCCAAATCGCTGCGCTGACATCAAGCATGTCCTCTCACAGATTTCACTTCCACGTCTCTCATTTGTTTTTATTTTGACGTGCAAGTTCTTTCATTTAAACGGCATTTCAGCGAAAAGATACTCGAGTAAAGATTTGCCCATTTATGGAAAACAGCTGAACACCTTGATTCATGGAAAAGGCTCCGATCTGTGTAGGAGCTCAAAGAATCTGGATCCTTTTTGTACATTTAAACATCCATAATAAACAGATACATGAATAGAATTAGAGATTAGGTGAGCTGAGACTCCAGGATTTGTGTCAACTTAAGTAAAATCAATCAAAACTCAGAAGCTTTCTTTGCTAAAAAGTGAAGTGTGAATGTAAAAAGCCGATTTTAACTGTTTGAGCTGAACAATTAGACAGATTGAAATGCCATACAGGAAGGTCAAGTGCAGCATCTTAAAGTGCAGATTCTTGTTAAAGGTAACAGCATCAAACATCTCATTATATACTGAAGCATTGTGATGCTGCAGAGAAGCTCCAGCATAAAGCATCTGGATTTAAAGGGAACATGCATGTTTGTTACAGGCTGCAGCTAAAATCACATTAGCATCATTTTTACGTTTATTTTTAATCAAAATATGGTGCAAAAATTAGGCCACCATTCTCACTAAAACTGTGACTCACATTATTATCTGAATTTCTGTCAAAATTATCACAAAATTGCTGCTCATATCAGCTGATTCCTTTCAGTGTTAATGCATTGAGTGAGGTTTGTTTCATGAGGATGAAAAGATTCACTCTGTAGAAAAGTTCAAAAGGTTGCAAAATACCATTTATTTATTTTATTTATTTGTCCCAACTATAAGTTAAAGTAGAGGACGCACATAAACACTCGTCTCAGTTGTTTTATTTCCGCACATTAGTGCTATTTCAGATCATGTTATTGACTATTTAAGTGCTGCTCTCAGTCTCCTGCGCAGTTTTGATATTTTTTTTTCTTCTGTAATTTCCCAGTTTTTATGCTTTGTGGCAGTAAATGAAACGGAGGCCAAACCCGACCCCCGGATGGACGGATGGATGAATGGCTGGTTGGTTGCATGGCTGGCTGAGTACACACACACACACACAAACACACACAGCACTTAACCCCATCGCTGAATACCACACCGCCATCAGCAGCAGGCCATTACTGTTCAGGAAATATGCTGAATTATTCAATCACTTCCTCTCTGCATTCTCTACAGGATGCAAAGAGTCTGTTGAAAATCGCAGAAAGGGTGTGTGTGTATGTGTGTATGTGTGTATGTGTGTATGTGTGTATGTGTGTGTGTTTGTGTGTCTGTCGGCCTTTGTGTTAATGACGTGTGCACTTAAAGGATCTGCATTTGTGTGTGTATGTGTGTAAACTCCTGACCTACATTAGGTTGCCTGCTTGTATTTTTGCCGACTTACACAAGATTACAAGAGAACTTAAGTCAGATTTTAACTTCTAATCTTCAATCTAAATAAAAAGTAAAAGAATGTGCATGTTTTTGTCGTGGTATCACTTTTCCTGCCTGACAGTCGAGTTGCTCCTTGAACTTTAAAGATCAGACAGATGTGACGGTTCTTCACTGCATGACCGCACAACCTGAGATAAATAAGCAGATATTATGTTTGCTAAACGCACCACCGTACGCAGTAACGTACAGGAAATGTTAGAAGTGGTATAAACATGAGTAATGATCCTTCAAAGACATTAGAGGACTCGCTGCACGTCCTTGGTTGAGTGAACTGTAGTAATTAAAGGAGTATATCAGTAATTTTGTGGTCGAGTGTCGTTTCGGATGCAACGAAGAGAAGCTCTGATGTTGGGTTTCTCTTTCAAGCTATTTCTTAGCTCCATTGCACAAATAATAAGCGTGAATTTAAAAAAGTCAAAGGTATTGAACATAAACCAGGTTTAATCTTTAGAATAAAATGTGTCAGTCTGGTGATGGGGTTGTGGTGGATGGAGGGCGGACAAAGTGCAGGACTCTCACATGGGATTGCAGATTTGGAGTCCTGTCTGTGTGCAGGTTTTTTGGTATAACACTCATGGACTTTTAACTTTTTACTAAAGTTTTTAAAATACAAAAAAAAATATGACGTTATGAGAAAAAACTAAATGTGCTTTAAGCCGGCCATCTGCAAAACTGAGGACGCATAAATCAAATGTTGCTATTTTTCTCCCGGCTCTTTTAAGTCTGCAAATAATTTCGATGAAAATAACTAAATGGAAACACACGTTGTAAGCTGCTAGATTGAGAGGAGGCTGAAGACAGGACAGGGAATGAAAGAATGAGAGTGGGAGGGAGGGATGGATGTGAATTCCAGAGGGCAGGGAGAGGAGTTTTGTCATCCCAGCAGCAGAAACAGGAAGTGAGTTAAAACCTCTGTCCTAACCTTTTGACCCCTGCAGATAACATTCCCACCCTCCCCCGTCCGTGCAGCTGTGTGAAGCCCTCCCTCGCTCCCTGGATCTTTCTCTCAAACTTGTTTCCTGTACGTAAGTCCAACTCATGAATCTCCGATGTGAGGTTTTTTCTTCACCGCAGTGTCACAAGTTTGACATTTACTACCCAGAGCTGCATTCACAGTTGCAGCTTTTTTTCCCCCCGCTGATGCACCAACAACCCAGGCAGCAAATTCTGCATCATGAAACTTAGAGAATACTGAAATGAGTAAATGCATGAACACGTGCAGCTATAAACCGAGCAAACTGAAAGGAAAATAACGTTTTCCAACATTATTCACAGGTCACTTTATCAACATCATCGCTAAACATTTGAGCAACGCGTGCACGTTAGCATGCTGGTGTTAGCATTTAGCTCAGATTAATGCTAGCATGTCTGTAGATGCTTATTTCTGTTCCACACTGCAGGAGGATGAACACATCTGCTGTCCCCTGAGCCACTCAGACGAGCTGTAATTGTTGTCTCGTTGTGTATTTGTGATATTTTGTTGGATATAATCTCAGTGAATTTATTAGATGCAACAAGCAAAAATTACTAAAAAAACTGCAGTAAACATTTATGTAGTTTATACTGTGCAGTTTCTCAGTTACACTGTTCCTGGAAGGTGTTGACTCAACTTCAGGGTCATTTTGAAGGCCGTAGTGTGAGATGTTGTTGTATTATGTTGCACAATGCTGGAAGGTTCATCTAAAATTTACTCTCCCCCCGATGGATGTGGAAAAGTTTAAAAAAAAAAAAAAGATTTCATCTCATATCTCGTCCTTGTCACCATCTTTTCCCTTTTTCCACCCACACAAATCCCCAGCTTCCAGTCGGAGCCCACACACACTCTCTCTCTCACATACACACCCTCCTATCTTTTCCAAACACCCTGCCAGTACCTGAGCCATCTGAGTCCATCTGAGTCCAAGTGTTGGATCATTACATCACAAATTTTACCCACAATCCAAACACAAGTCTGAAACTTTCCCAGAATCATTTTAGTGTTTCTGCTTCCTGTTCCACGATCAGAGGAAACAAACTGGGGTGTAAACACAGCTGAACTCGGCTTCCACAATATTTAAGAAACATCATCATGAATTAGTCCGTCGTTCGTGCATTTAGTGTGAATTCACAGCAAACAACAGTCGTAGTGAATTAAAACAAACTTTTAGAGAACATCATTGGTTTTCTGCAGCTATAAGTTTGTGATTTTATGAAAAACACGTTTATTTCCTGCCACCTCACTAATCTCCACTGTAATAATCTTTGTGAGGCTGGAATGTGATGAAGTTTGAACGCCACCGTGACTCTCTCCCTCCTCTCAGGCTGCTGCTCTGTAGCGACCCTGACCTCTGACCTTCTTTCATTTCTGTTACTGGCTTCTGACAGCTATAAACCACAGAGATGAGTGTGTGTGTGTGAGTGTGTGTGAGGCCGATCTGGCTTCACCCGGTAACGGTCCTTACCAACAGCAGAGCTCCAGTATCGTCTGTGTAAACACAGAAGAATAGACTTTGGGGTGATTGACAGCTGTATAGGTGTTTGACGGACAGGGGGTTTTGTCCCTGAGGGGCTTTGAAAACGACTCTCAGGGCGAAGCAGGACAGCGCCTGTTTGGAAACAACAAGGGCCACAGAGAAGATGCACAAGTTGGCGAGGGTAGGGGGTCGGGCAGGATGGATGGTGGCTCCTCACCTCTAGACACCCACAGCTTTAACAGCGGGGTCAGAGGTCACGGCTGGAAGTGGCATCACTCATCAGCTTGTCTCATCACTGGAGTGGAAGGAGAACGAGCTCCTTTTAGAAAAAGGAAAAACACGTGTTTGTCTCTCAAACATTTATCGGTATATTTAGCACAACTTTGACGCTGTTAAACGTTATAAAATTATAATTATTATTGACCGAATTACTACCAAAGCTGCCCGTTGTAGGTGTTTATCACAGATCACATCATCAAGGTGACAGAAAATACTGATTTTTGTTTCTTGGATCAGTTAAAGGAAAGTTTTAGTCTCCTGGTCGCTTCACACAGATCTGATGTTTTTATCCACTGTAGTTTTTTTTTGTCCCTTCAGGGGAAACTTCAGTGAATATTTATGTGATGTGATGCTTCATATGTTAGATATTATGTATTTACAAAGCCTGGATCCATATAACTTACTATGAATCACCTGTGTGTAAAAACTTAAATGATACTTATCTTTTAATATGCAGTGAATCCTTTAATCAATCAGTAAATTCTCATAAATCCTGTAAAGTACATTGAATTTTAAGCTGTTTAAACGATGCTAAATGTTTTTTAAGTTGTTAAAAACAACCTGAGGCCACAGAAACACAACATAATTCCACACAGATGATGTTTATAATGATTCCAACTAATGCATACTGACAATTTCTTCCTCCATTACAAATGTACGACTCTATACTACAGACCCCCCCACCTCACACACCATCGTAGCTTCACACTTGTACTGTCTGACACACGCTTTACTCTGGATGAGTCTTCACATGCACATACATGAGAGGTCAGAGGTCAAGCAGGGAGGACAGGGACAGCAGTTTACCTGCAGCAGGTGGAGATGAAGGTCGGCAACGTGGACGCCTTCATGCAGAAACCTTCAGGGTCGACGGTCAGGCCACCAGGTCAGCGTCCCACATCAGAGCCCAGAGCTGCTCAACGGGTTTATGGGTAAAAGCCAGTGGATGGAAACATGCGTGCATTATTTATTTTCTCTATCACACTTTTAACATACACACACAAACACACACACACAAACACACACACACGCTGTCTGCTGAGTGTTTGTGTGTCACAAATGACAGAGTAAGTGTGTGTGTTTGTTTCTGTGAATGTGTGTGCATTTTTATGTGTTTATGCATGTGTGTACAAAGGAGTACACACAGTGCATCTACATGTATGTGTGTGTGTGTGTGTGTGTGTGTGTGTGTGTGTGTGTGTGTGTGAATGACTCAAGAGGGAAGTTTGTAAGGTAGAAGATGCTAAGAGCTCTGCTTTAATGCACTTTGATTTGAGATGATGAACAGAAAGGCGGTGCTTTTTTTTTTCTGAGGCGTGCACATAAACACAACGACACTCACACACACACACACAAACACAAACACACACTTGCATGTTGTTTCTCTTCCTCTTATAATCCCACTCCGTCTCGTTTCATCTCTTTTTGCGCGTCTCTCGCATGCACACACACTCACACACACACACACACATCTGTATCCACTGCTCAGGGAAGCCATTAGTGTGACCCAGCCTTGATTACTTATTTATGTGCTCAGCAGAGTAAAGTGGGGGGAGTGGAGTACCAGGGGGCCTCATTTATAAAACTGTTGTTTGACTTCACCCACATCTCACCACAGTTCATTTTATCATTTCTCACAATCTCAGAATGAAAAAAAAGTCAGTTGAGTTACGTTCGTATCTTTCTGTTTACTGGAGATCTGTGAGAGACGGCCGAGATGTTTTCATTCGCTCCTTCAAACAGTCCTGAGATGTTTGAGAGTCTGGAGGTAGATGGTTTGTTCATCTTCTGCTCAGATGATTGACAGGTGGAGAACTTTACAGCTCTGACTGGAAATGAAACATCAGTAGCTTCCAAAAGATGATATCTGTGTCCTACAGTATTTTTTTTTAAAATTGAAGTCAAAGGTTCGAGTCTTGGCTTGAAATTATGTTGCATGTGTTAATCAACAATGAGCCAAATTATACTTTTACGCTGATTAAGCTTTCTAGCTGTTTTAGCCAACCTGCTAGGCTGATTAATGTTCTTCGTGTTATGAGTGGCTGATTGAACAATAGAGAGTTGTGCATGTGAATTGGAGGAAATGTATTTTTCGCTGCTCGTGGTCTGTTAGGTGTCACAGTTCTTGGTGTGTGTCATCTCCAGGTCCAGCTTCTCATCCAAACTTCTGGTTCATAAAAACAAGATGGCAACAGCTGAGCTTGAGACTTTAAATCGCTACTCTACCAACCGGGGTGTGACCTCATGGTGGCTTTGACCACGTCTTAATATAATTTTATACTTTTTCTGTTTCTAAACGTCATAAATTTAAAAATGTTCCACGAGGAGTTGAAGCTTTTCAGTTGTTAAAAGGTTGAGAAATAAAAGTAACTTAAAGGATTTAGTGACAAAACCTCTTATTTCATTTCTGTGTCCAAACAACACAGCAGAAGACCTCATAAACTATCTTATTTTATCAGTAAATATTGTGTCACATTATTGATAAGATGAAGCAGTAAGCGCTCACTGAAAGTCAGTCACAAAATGCACATTTGTTCTGTTTGGAAACTCCTTTTTATTGGTTCATCTTTAGCCAGGAGGGTAGCAGCAGCCACACCACACCAAGAGGAACAACAGAAACGAACTCAAAGACAGACAACAACAACTGATGCTCTTCATCTCGTCCCACACTGTAAAATAAATACTTCACTCATCAGCGCCGTCCTCGTGATTACTCTTACTGCCATCGTTGCAACCATTTAAATAAATATCCATGAAGCAATATCTGCAGTGAAACAGAAAGTGTGAAATGCATATTGTTCCATATATAATATATTCATTTTAGATAGATTTCTATATATATTTGTTCCATATACTCTCCGTAAAATCTTTTACAACATACATGATGCCAATTTGTACCAAAAGCGACGCCTGCTGAGACACGAGAGGAGGAGTTTACTGGTTATGGTGGCAGCCTGCTTACGTACAGCGTCAGACAGGTTCCTGACACGAGCTCCGGTCCCGAGGGAGGAATGTCAGAAACATCTGGAAATGTTTGGAATGAAAAGATTTATATATGTTGGAACGCTTCGTTTGTACGTACAGATGCACACAGAGCGGTGAGCAGCAATGAGATTTGATGTTATGTGTATCTTCTGACCAAAGCAAGAGATGCTTCCCTTAGAAAAACCAAAAAATTACTTTAAAATATATTTTAAACCCACAAGTCCTGTGATCCTTAATAGCTTTCCTTCAATTCCACAGTACTTGATATTTTTCTTAAGTTTATTGATGCCAGATGCAACTGTCTCCCATTAAGGTTAATTTTTTATTGGTTCTCCTAAATTTTTGCACCATAATTTAAATGTTTTAGTTTTTTTAATATCAAAACATTTGTTTTCTGGAAAGCCATCATGTGTGCACTGAGCAAAAATACATTTACTTGCATTTTTTAGCTTAATTTTAAAAGACGCAAATCAAATATATGCAGTTTTAGAGTGTAAACATAAACTTTGAATTATCATTAATTTCAGAATGAGAGCCATTCGATGTCACTTTGCTTTGCACCCCACAATGCACTGCTCTCTCCACTCTGTGTGTATGTGCACAACAGACAAAACATGGCAGACTAGAGAGCTTATGATTGGACGACTGCCACTGTAAATATTTCAAAGCTACTCTGAACGCAGATGAAACATAAGTGTGTTTTTTTAAAAAAGAAAAGCAGTTTTCTGTGTAACATCATCCAGCTCACATAGAAAACAATCCGGGTGCAAATAAATGTTCCTCAAGTTCATCTCCACAAGCACCAAAATGTGACTGAAGTCATCCAGCCAACGCGGAGGAGACAGTGTGTGTGTGTGTGTGTGTGTGTGTGCGGGGAATGTGTGTGTGCATGTGTGTTTGTGTGTGCAGAACCCAACCGAAGTCACGACCACAAATAATGCAGTTCAATTTAAAACGTTTTTCCTTGTGAGAGTTTATGTTCACATTATCGTTTTTTCAACGCCACAACAACAGAAAGAAAAGTGTTTGTTTCTTTTTTCAGGCGGATCAGTTTTTGTTTCTTGCTGCTTTTGAAGCGTCGGTCGATATTCACAGGGCGAGCATGCAGGACTGAACGTGCCAGAGATTTATCAAAAATGGCTCCCGTGATTAGCAAACATCAACGCTTTTAAAAAGCTCAGTCTTTCTTTTATTCCACACTACAGCAGCTTAGCTTAAACTCTTA
Organism: Acanthurus lineatus; assembly: GCA_029814665.1. NCBI lineage: Eukaryota > Metazoa > Chordata > Actinopteri > Acanthuriformes > Acanthuridae > Acanthurus > Acanthurus lineatus. Next base: position 20,562,913 of record JAPZDV010000006.1, on the reverse strand, counting down.
CTGAGTGTGGACGATATGTGAACATGTAGGAAAAACGTTTTCAAACTCGTCAGCATTAATGTGGACCGTGGACTTTTTGTTAATCCAGGTCAGGCGGACGCCTCATACCTCCATATTTTATCCCTTTTTTCATAAA
>JAPZDV010000006.1:20542539-20554610 GCA_029814665.1 Acanthurus lineatus | reverse complement strand
GTTTAAGCTTAAAGGTGCTCAACCCTCCAGCATCTCTCTGCATCTACCACTCAGTCAGCCTCCTCCTTCCTCCAGAGGTCCGGCTATAAAGGAGCAGATAAGACGACCCAGGTTGGTTACACGAGGATGCATTTTCAAATTAGTCTGAGGAGAGAGGAGAAGTCCTGGTGACTAATCTCATCAGGCAGAGCGGTGGCCGCGGCTTGCTCATACTCTGCCCGCCTATCGGTCCATCTAATTGTTAAAAAGAAGAGGCCTGCCGTCCATTTCCATGACCTCATATTTATTGACGGGTCGAGCAAACCACTGCCAAACTCCCCCAACGTGGCACAAATAACTGCAAGTCATACGAAAAAAAGTCAGAGACCGCAGCAGCAGCGAGGTTCGAAAAAAATGTGACGGAGCATCTCTGAAGTTCAACATCAAGTATAAAAGCCAGCAAACGACCATCCAACTAAGTTCCAGCTCGTTTTATCACACACGCTTTCACTGGAAAGGTAAAAATAATTACTGTGATAATGAATCATGGGACTGAAAGGATCAATTTTACAAAAACAAGATGCCAAAGTTACGTTCTGTTTATATTAACATTTATTTCGAACATTATTTTAATCATACATGGGCAAAAAACCCCATCTATCTCATTGGCTTTAGTGTCAGTGTGTGTTTCTGGTTGGTGATGCTCAGCTCGGCTCTGTTGGGGAGTGAATGTTTTTTTTTGCCACTGTAGCAACAACAGCTGGGATGAGAGCTCTACATGTGTGTGTGTGTGTGTGTGTGTGTGTGTGTGAGGATGGCGAGGGCGGGGCAGGCAGCACCCTCCCCTCTCACATCAGTAATGAAGCTGGAGGCGGTGTTTGTTTTTTAACTCACATCCGTGTAAAGTGGAGTTTTAGACCTTTAGGAGCCGTTCTGTTTGTCACATTTGCCTGTATGAGGGTCTTCAGTCCTCACAGTGGGGTCAGTACAAGTTAACAGGTGGCTAAATTGTCAAAATTCATTAAAATGTGCCAACAATGATGAGGAAAACTGTTGCTAAAAAGCAGGTTTATGACTAAAGCTGAACTAACATGGCCGGCAGCACAGTGACTGTTTTATTTAGTAGACAATCCATCTGGTTCGGAGGAGAGAGGAGGAGAGAAGCATCCGTCCTCTCTGTCTGTCTCTCTCTCTGAAACCAGCTCTGATCATCACATTTAACAGGAAATGTAGGAAAAAAGGAACTGAAAACTAGAATGGAAAACTGAGATGAGACACTATTCAGTCTACTTTTGCCTCCTTAAGTCTGATCCTTCTTAAACTACAGGTGGAGGTGGGAGAAAGTGATGGGTGTTTGGATTTTGAATGCATGTATTTTACATTTAGTTCAATAAAGTTTAACTGTATGATTAATTAGTGATGGACAAAGTGTAGAGGAATGATAGGTGGTGGGTGGTTTGTGATAAATGCTTCCTTTTTCTGTGATGAATTTTCCGAACGTTTCATGTGTGAAATGTTAAAAAAGCAAAACAAGCTGACGGAGAAACAGTCACAAACAGAGGGAGAGCTGCTGTTTCAGGAGGCTGCCAGAGGTAACCTGAGGATGGACCTCTGTGCTGGGGGAGTATCAGTGATGACTGAGCCTGGGCCCTGGTACACACTGACACACACACACACTGACACACACATACACACACACAGAAACAGAAACACACTCCTGCTTCATCACTCTTTTTCCCAAAAACACACGATGGATTCGGTCTCTGCTGCCTGATCACGTCATGAACTCGTGCTTCAGTTTAAATGTTAACAACAAAAATCACAAAAAAATACGATTTCCACATGTAATTAATAACTTTCTTGCCTACTGTAGTTATTGAGTTATGAAGTGTGTTAGCTGTCGAGAGATGTTGCAGTCCGTCGTCACACGGCGGCCATTTTGCTCTGATGTCACACACATGGTGACGAGCTCAAACGCTGTTATCAAAAACCGTCACTGTTCATGCAAACTAGACCCACATGTTCTTCTGCTTGTTTCAAATAAAACAGAAACTCTGACAGCGACCAGACTGTGAAAGTTCAAGATGAACAGCAGCAAAGCATCAGCAGTGCAAAGTGACAGAAAATGTCTAAAATGAGTAGAAATGTTGTCTGTTATTATTCATACATGAGCTAAAACACAACAAGTAATAAACAGCAAATAAGCAGACAAATATCTGCCTTTTATTTGCCAAACAAATTACTGTTAATGTATAAACACATTGTTGTTCTTAATCTTTTTAAGCAAAGCTGTTCAGTAGCTGACTAAAAAAATCTGTCACTTTCTAAGTAAAAAAATCAGTTCAAAGTAAACAGAAAGCAGAAACGTGTGCTGATGTCTCGTCTGTCCGCTGACTCTCGAGCTTCCGCTGAGTCTCGACTCGACCTGCCGATGGTCGATCGGCTTTAATGGACGGAGGCTCGCTGCATCTCTCACTGATGACATCATGGTTTCAGGCTATTTTGGAGCCGACTGCAGTGACCCTTCGCCTCACAATGAGGAGGGGTTGCCCTCTCCTCTCCTCTCCTTTCCTGTCTTCTTCTCCTCTCTCCCCCCTTCCTCTCATTTCTCTCCCCCATCCCTTCCTCCCCTCACATCACCTTCAACCACCTCCCTTCACTCTCCCCTTTCATACCTCCTCTCCTCTCCTGTCCTTTATTCTCTTTACTTTTTTTGGCTTGTTTTCTGTTTGTTGGCATGTTTTCTTTCCTTTTCGCCCCCTTTTTCTTTCTCTGAGGTTCTAGTTTTCTAATATTTACGGTAGTGCAGCTCAGTGATGATCACAATAAAGAAACAACCCAATAAAAATTAGAGGCAACACAGAGAAGAGAGATTTTTCAGAGAAGACAATCAATATTAATTCAATCTCTGCACATTTAATGAGCCTAACTGTTTTGAAAATAAGAAAATCCAGCTGTTCAGACTGAAGCCAGAAGCCCAACCCCACTCCCCCTAAGAATTACTCGTAAAGACACCCAAAGGTCTTAAATGATGGTCTACATGCAGTTTCAAAGCCTCCATTATTGTACAAGGACATAATTTTGGCAAAGAAACACTGAAAACAACATATATTGTACTTTCAGTAACATTTTTTTGCCTAAAACAACAACATAAAGAAAAAACTCTTAAGAGCACCTGAAGTATCTGAAGCAAAGCCAGAAATGTGAGTTGGGTTGCTTGAGAAACTTGTCTAAAATAACAGCAACCATATTTAATCATGAGAGTAACTAAGTTAAGCTTACAGGCTGGTTTAAGCATTTCAGTGTTCATTTTTAAGTGCATAAACATTTAGTTTCGTTGTTGTATAAATCTGTATTTTATTTTTTGTCTTTTTGGTTCTGTTTCGTGAAAATTCAATGAAACATTAATGTGTAAGAAGTTTTTATCATCCTTAAGCTGGTGTTACTGTCCATCAACTAAGTGACTTCTTGGCTGATTAAAACTTTGAAATGTTTTAAACTTTATTAGCATATTTTAGGTTGTATTTTGCTTAAAACAGCAAAGCTTTAAAGCAGTGAATACAACTTGCACCCACTTTGACTCCTGACTCAGTGAGCATGTGAAGGCTCACCTGTATTAAAAAAACACAAATAAAACAGCAAAACCACCAATATTATCCTCCATACCTTGGCTTTGTACTCAGCAGTTTGGATTTGAAATGAAACCGTGACTTTGAGAGACTTTCAGCTTTAAATCTGTTTAAAAATGTAGGTATCAGCACTCTGTCTTTAATTTCCTGTGATTTAAAACATGTTTCTATGTTGTTTAATGTCATTAAAAGTATGACGGATGTAATAGATGTGCAAGAATCAGAGCAGAGTGGTGCTGTAATGCAAAGTAATTGCAAAAAAAAGTTAGAAACATGGTATTAAAGAAGAAATAATACACAAAATAGAGGAAGTCAAGTCAAAGAAAACCACAGTAGACTTGTGAGGGGAATGTAAGTAAATTTAAACTGGCAGATTCATAAGGTCAAAACATTTAACTGCTCTGCTGCCAGCTTCTCTGGGTGAATGACCCTTTGTGTGTGTGTTTGTGTGCTTGTGTGTGTGTGTATATGTGTGTGTGTGTGTGTGTGTGTATGAGGCCCGTCAGGCACTAAGACCCAGGGGCCTTTCCTCCTGATGCCCTCCGGGAGCACAGCAGGATTGAATGACAATAAACTGGATGAGATACCGGATGTGCCGAATCTGACCCCAACGGAAAGACTGAAATAGACACTGCAGACCAGCAAGTCCAGGCGGGGGGGGGGCATGAGGGAAGGGAGGAAAAGAGGAAGGAAAAGAGGCAATGAATGAGTGAGGGATGGGGATTTCAGCAATGATAAAAATGAAAGTGTTGGAGCCAGACGGAGAGCGACAGATAAGAAAAGACTGAAAAAAGTCAAACAAACACAAAGAAAAGTGAGAGAGCTGCAAAAGGAGGAAGTGGGAGTCGTTTCTGGATGTTATTTGACGACGCAAATTGAATAAAACCAGATTGTCACGAAACAATCCACTCAACCTATTAGGCTGAATCAAAGCAATAAAGATAAGACCATTGATTAGTCATGTTTTCCCACAATCACTCTGGGTTTTTGGTAAAACCATTAGGAGAGAATTACGTTCTCAAAGCAAAGGACGAATGAAAACTTGAAATGCAAACACTCCAAACTGTTGGATTTGAGTGTTTCAGTGCTGTTTTTAAGTGAAATAGTTGCACATGTTGCTCTTTTTGCCGTGTGTCAGTGAGTTGTGACTAAAAAATGTGAAAATTTAAATATTTTTCCTTCCTGTTTAGAAATTCCAGCTTGTTCATGTGATGTTTTAGAATATTTAGAGTCAATGTTTTGTCTTTAAAAAGTTTCTTAACACCTTCTGAATATCTTTCTTTTAGCTGAACTTGAGTAGTTTAACTTCTCATCTTGCTGCTGTGACGCTGATGCACAGGTGTGACCCTGTGACATCACATCTGGGTGTGGTCACAGGTACGGAGGTGCACATTTCTGACACTAGAAACGTTTTTACTTTCATTTCTGGAGCTTTTGGAGGACCAGGGTGTATTGTGAGAGCTCAGACTTTGGCAGTAGTGACATTGTGATGCAAGTGCCTGAAACTTCAGATTAGCTTGATTTCATCAAGTGTTTTTAAATGGGTTCGTTTCGTTTCGTTCACTTTGCTTTCCAGCGAATAACCGCCGGCTACTGCTGGCAACAAGCGCCTCTCTGTTCCTGTAATTTCTTTAACTTTGTGGCTTTCTGTAAAAAAAATAGTTTGTGGGTTTTGTTTGCAGTTGTCCTGCAGGGTCTTTTTTTTGTTTTTTAAAAGAGTTGAGATCTTGAATTTCCATTTCAGTGGGGTTATTTTGTGTAATACAAATGAAATTGGCATTGCTCATACACATACACATACACAACTTGCAGACTTTGGCTTGGACTCTTGCAGCCATTACAGCGGGTCATCAAGGATGTCAGTGCTCATTCTGAGTCAGCCTGAGTCAGTCTGAATAAAAGGCCCAAAGGAAAAAAAAAATTGGATTAAGTTTGGTTGGAGCGAGCTGGCAGGACTGGATCCTTACAGATCTGTCAGTCAAATGCTTTCTCAAGTTTTTCAATTATTAAATGTTAGAAAACTTTTAGCAGTCCTGCAGTAAAACTTACAGGTTTGACCAAGTAACTAACTCTTTTCCAGCTATATGTTGTATTTAAAAATGAAATAAACTCTAAACTAAAAACTCTGATTCTGACAATTAAAATCTCCAACAGCTCCAGTTAAGAAATTGTTTGAATTGATACTCAAATGTTCAAAAAATGTGCTTTTTACAGTCATATTAAACTAAGAATAGCAGTAAATCTTCATGTGTGAGAAGCTGCAACACTTTTTAAGTAGTAACTTTTTAGTAACTGATTTCTGAGTTTCACTGTAGTTTCTAAATAATTTGTTAATCGACTAAACCATCACTCGTCTGAGCATTTCAGCACAGATAAAGACTTACTCCTGATGTTAAAACTATAATTTAATTAATACTTTTATAAGTCTGTAGTTTTTATCGTTTACTTCTGCGCAGTTGAGTCTATGTGACATCTAGTGGCCTTGAGAGAAACTGCACCTTAAGATATTAGCGCAAACTTTGCCTGGATGGTTTGCTTTTAATCGCTCAGCTCTAATTGTGCCACTTGTTGTTTTCTTTCATGGATGAGTCACTTTTTTAGCAAGAAGACTAACCAACGACCCATTTTTCCAAAATTTTTTCCATCTGAAAAGACCTGTCACATGAGCCTCTGATTGGCTGGTATTTGTTTGGTTAAGATCAGATGTAAAGTTTAAAAAAAGCCAATCAGAGGCAGAGTGGGGCGGGTCTTTTCACAGTGTCAGTGGGGAAAAAATAACTCAGGGAATCAGAATAATGAACTCGATGGGTCAAAACTAGTTTGCACAAGAGCATATGCCAAAGATTTTCTTGAACTGTGTTTACTGTTGTGTTTATATTTTAGCAGAAAAACTGACTTTTATATTGTTTGTTGTATTTCTGATAATGTCAGAAACTTTTGCTTTCGAGAAGTCGTGATGCTCCTTTTCCCTTTTTTCCTTTAGTCCAAACTGTCTTTTCTTTTTTTACAAATTGCATGAAATCGTTTCTCTCTTCCCACAACTTTGTGGTTCAGTGGCACATTAGTCAGTGCATTAGTTCCTCTGCTGTGGTAAAAAAGAAAAACAAAAAAAAAAACTCCATTTCCATTCATCCCCTCCCTCCTTTAATCATCCATACATTTCATCATTCATTCATCTATCCACAATAATCCACCAATACACCCATACACTGCCCCTCCCTTCCATCCGACCATCCCTGGTCAATCTCTTCGCCTACCACTCCTCTCATCTGTGCACCCCCCCCTCCTGTCCCCCCTCCTGCCCCAACCATCCAACAGTCCGTCCCATCATTTGCTCATCCACCCGCCCCTCCAGTCCCACCCCAGCGGAGATGGGTATTGACATTCTGCATCCGACCTTGAGGACGATCAATCCCAACCCCACATGTCCCCATCACAGTTACACACACACACTCACACACACGGACACACACACACACCCAATCTGCTAAAACACACTGAGACTAATATTAACATGCAGCCTCGCAGTCTGTTACTCAGACTGTTGCACTTTGTTTCGTTCGGGACGATCGTTCAGAAATGAGCTTTCTCGTCTCTCAGTGATTCAAAAGAGTTTGAGCAGCGTCTCCAAAAGTCGGCAAAAAGACAAATAATATCTTCCTATCGACATGATTAATCCACTTTATTACTAATCACATAACAGATCCGTCCACCAGGGGAGGAGGAGTTACAGTTTCCATACAGACAGACATCCATCACTTCACCAGCTCCAAAGGCCAAAACATACATTTTAATGTTTAACTGTAGAGAATGTTCAGTAAGAAAAGATCGGAAATACTTTGTTGTTATAAAACAGAGACACTGATGGAATAAAAACTGATAAAACATTAAAAAAAACCCTTCCTTTTTTGGCTAATTTCACAACTCAATGGCTGAGACAAGAGATGGAAAACAGGACGAGGAAAGAAATTTATCTGAATAAGATTTTGATCTGTTTAAATACATCAGCATCCCTCAACTGAAACTTAATTAAATTAAACAGAGTCAAGACTTTTTGGGAAGCACCTTCCTGCTGCTGATTCAGATTAGTTTCGCTTAAAACAAATCTCTTCTTTACTGTTTCTTTTTTCGTGTTGCTGCAAAAGGATTCAGGAGGTGAAACTAACAACCAGCAGAACTTCAAGTTCTGTTCAAGTGCAAGTGCATCCAGGCCTGATCTCACAGGAATCTTCGCTTATCTATAAAATCATTATTCAGTTGTTCTTTAACGTGTCTAAAGAGGAGAAAATGAAATTGAGGAGTAAAAAGAGTCAATAAAAACTGATCAAGTTTGATCAGTTTATGTCCACCATCAAACACATTCCCTTTATATTTCTGCAGAGTTCTTCTGCAGGGTTCTCTGGAAACTCTACAAGAGCCGCCGACATATAAAGAAGAAAACTTGAAATAAATTTCTATTCCACAGTGCAAAAGCTGTTTGCTAAGCTAATGAACTCTTTTGAATAAATCCTTATATCATCCAGAATTCCCCAGTGGAACTTTTTCATCCCAAGGTCATGCAAATCATCAATAGTTCATCAGCGGATCGCATGGCGACAGAATGAATTTCTGCTTACCTCTGATTGGAGGGAGATCCATTCTGCGGCGGCGTGCTTGGTGTCCCGGGTGTCCGTGCACGCGTGTGCCTCTGACAAATGAACTCTGTGATTTACTTAATATCCCCACAGTATCTCTTTTAATATCTTATGGTGTAACTTTGAAACCCAGTGATGAATTTATCTTTAAATCTGTAATTTTCTTTTTCTTAATGTTCTCAATTTATGGCGCCACGGTGGTTTATTTTGCTAAAACCCTAAAACTTTTAACCCTCTGTGTTAATTTTGAAGGAATACTGTGGCTCTGTTGTCTTAAGGGTGTGTGTCTGTAGGGAGAGAGAAGGCTGGGAGGATGCTCTCTCAGCGTGACGCGCCCTCCTCCACCTCCTCCTCCTCCTCCTCTTCCCGGAGCTCTTCCAGAAGCGCTGCGATCGCGGTGCGTCCTCCTGAAGTCACCGCCTCCCACACCTCACTTTAAAAAATAAATAAAACAACAATCAGTCCCTTTTTATGCACGCTGCATCAAAAAGAGCTCGACTCTCTCTCTGTCCAAGTTGCAGAAACTGTTGCCAGTTTGCAGGAGATGCTTCTCGAATCAGGCGCAGTTTTGGCGTTTTTCAAAGAGCGAGAAAGTGTCCTCGGTTGCAGCAGGAGAAGTGGAAGAATCTCCACCTTTTGAGTTGAAGGAGAAATGTAAAATAGTTGCAGTAGCAGAGTATTTCTGGGTGTTGATGATGATGTTAGAAGAAAAGCTGCAGCTGGAAAAAAGCTTCTAAAGTCAGAGAATGAATGCAGAACTTTTCTTTTCCTTTAAAAAAAAAAAGCTGTTTCTTTTCCCGTCCTGCTTGTAGTTTCCTCTCCTCTTCCCGAGAGATGAATGACTGAGAGCTGGATGCACTTTCTCTTTCTCCCATTCGCTGTCTTACACACACACATTCACACACAAACACACACACACACACACACTCTCACCCCTCCTCCTCCCTTGCTCTCTCCCTACCCCCTCCCTCTCACTAAATTCAGTTCAATTCAATTCTGCATTATGAACATGACGGAGCAGAAGTCAAATGTTGATTCTTTCAGGTGAAAACGTATTAATGGATGACTTTTACAAGCTGCTTTAAACTTGTTGGATTTATTTTCAGCTCAGTTTGTTTTACTTTGAGCTCAACCACAGTTTTTTTTTACCAGTAACAACATGTATAATACATTTTCATTTGTAGAAATGCTCTGAATTACATTGCAATAAAAAACAGACTTCACAGTTTCATATTTTATTCATTTTAACTGCATCAAGCTTTACAGATTTATTATTTTTTTAACTCTCTGTCTGATCCAGGGTCAGTGCCTTGTCTCATCATGGCATAGGCGAATGAAATTGCGCTAGCTTGCAAACTAGGTGGTGCTGGAAGCTTAGTGACATAGTGACTACTTGAGAGAATAGCTGGCTAGCTAACTGATAAAGAGCTAATGCTAGCCAGCTGAAAGACTGAGGCATTTCCTGTCATTACTTCCTGTTCTGTCCTGGTGATCTGAGGCAGCCTGGATGTAGCTAGTTGACCCAGAACAACAGGAACAGTTGCCTTACAGGTAGGATGCTGTCCGACACGCTGTTTGCTACAGTAGGTGACGAATACCGAAATATTTTTGGAATAAAATAGAAATGAAAAAGGCTGTAAGAGATTTATGAACAGCAACGTAGCTGCTAACAACATTAACAAGCCTTCTGCAAAGAGAATAAATGTTGTAAAAGGAAAAACTTGAGGGTATTAAAAAAGATTAATTGAGCCTGAAGCATAAATATAAGAAGACAAAAGCTCATTGCAGAGGGTTTTTTATTTAATTTACTCTTTTTTGCCCTTTTTCTTTGTAATAACTGCTCACACATGAGTCTTTCTTGGGCTGGTGTGCATCACATGACCTGCAACTCTGACTGTTTCTGCGTTTAACTTGCCTCACAAACGAGCCTCCGGGTTTCCACGTGACACTTTTCGCCGTGATGATGATTCATGTTTCTGAAACCAAAACTGCTCATTTCCAAGTTAGCTTTTGTGTTTATTCTGTAGGCAAAAATAAAAAGGTAAGAAACAGAGTGATTTTAATGCTAGCGAAAGATGTTTTTAATGTTGTAACATAAAGTCATGCAAACTGCAAACTGTTTGTTGGCTTTTGTTAATTTTCTTATTAAACTTAGACTTTTAACTTCACACATGAAGAATATTTTAAGGCAAAACTGTGCTAATTGTTGTAAAGCCAGAAAAGGGGGAGGGAGGAGATTTTCATTCATTCATTCATTCATTCATTCATTCATTTGTTCCATAAGGACGAGTGACATCACTTACAATATGCTGCATGACTGTAATATGAACCTCTTCCTTTGTGTGTCTGTGTGTGCGTAGGTGCTCATGCATGTGCATGTTTGTGTATGTGCTTTTGTCTCTTTTAGTCGGTGCCCTTACTCAGCAACTTGCAACCATCCGGACTATAGCAAGACACACCAGTGTAGGCATACAAATGTGCACACACACACACTCAAGCTCACACTCACACACATTAAAGTAACCGGATACTGGTCCCTAATGGGGGTGGGGGGAGCTCTGTTTCCTGTTGAGGAGAATATCTGAGATGAAACAAACTGCTGATAGAGACACACAGAGGGGGAATAGAGACAAAGACAACGAGATTATCTAAAAGAAATAAAAATTATGTTTTGTTTTGTTTTGTTTTTTTAATTCTTGCAAAGAAATAAAAAAGTCTGCAGTGTATTTTTGGCTAAAAAATTACAAATAAACAATAATATGGAAGATATAAAAGGTATTAAAAGAAAAAAAACAGCATTTTTCTAACATCATTGTAAACTACTGAATGTTAGCATGATAAAACCCCAAACTACAGCGATGAACATGGGAAACATTGTGCTTGCATGTTAACACAGTCCTTATGAATATGCTAACATGCTAAGGTTAGCATTTAGCTCTAAACCACTGTGCTGTAAACCTCACAGAGCTGCTAGCTTAGCATTAGAGTTTTAGTTCTGTTTTTTCCTCCAATAAACACAAAGAAATGACCTAATGATGCCTGAGCAGCTGCACAAAAGACAAAAATATTTACTCAGAAAACCCATAAAAAAAGAAAAACTTAAGAAAACCTTAAAGAACATTTAAGTGGTAGAAAATCTGCTACTCTCTCTGGATAATTGAACTCATCACGTAGTCAAAGAAAAAGCTAAAAAACACAGTAAGAGTGTGTTGATACAACAGCACAAACATGCAGAGTTTGCCCTTTAATTAGTTGTGCAACATGTTCCCTGAAATATTGCTCCTGTAACGTTTGACTTGCATGCTAATTAAGCAAAATCACTGAACAGAGAGAAGTGTGTGTGTGTGTGTGTGTGTGTGTGTGTGTGTGTGTGTGTGTGTGTGTGTAAGAGGGATGGAGAGATGTTCTGGGTCAGGCAGGGATCAATGTCAAATGGCCTGGTTAACAGCACACAGCTGACAAAGTCATTCATTTCTGCCGGCGCTCCTCTCTGGACACACTCTTCCTGTGTGCCGCTTTGTGTGTGTGTGTGTGTGTGTCTTTCTGTGTGATCTGGTTGTGTGTGTGTGTGTCATTGTGCTGCAGTAACAAACGCCTGCTGGACGAGGAGGAGGAGGAGGAGGAGGCGTCCCACCCATGAAGCACATGGGTGTCAACTTACACAACACATTACAGTATGCCTGTCACGTGAGAAACACTCCACTCACACACACACACACACACACACACACACACACACAAACACACACACACACACACACACACACACACACAAGACTATCACAGGATGCTAATATCTGAAGTGACAGACTGAGCCGACCGACATGAA
>JAPZDV010000006.1:20504522-20515649 GCA_029814665.1 Acanthurus lineatus | reverse complement strand
TTATTTCAAATTATATATATTTGCCCTGGTTTTAATTATCTATGTCATAATGTTATCATTATTTTTTTGTTTGTTTGTTTTATTTTTTTAAAGTAGGTCTATTGTGTATACAGGCATTTTAAAAACAGCAGAGCCATTATCAATGAGTTTGGTTTCACGAGTTTTTTTGTTTATGTTGATCTTTCAGTTTTTTGTTATTCTAATAAAACAAAATATCTTTAAATGAAAAAAATATAAAATATCCTTAAATGAAAAAAAATCTTTAAATGAAAAAAAAAATATCTATAACATGAAAAAAGTCTATGAATGGTTTTAAAACTTATATTACTCATGTCTGGGTCATTGGGTACGTGTATTTAACTCTATTCTCGCGATACGCAGCGAGAACGTGCGACGTAATCCAGCATTTCATTGAGGAAGCGGCCGCTATTTATCGGACAATAATGGCAGCTACGCAGCGGTATTGTTGTTTTTCTCACGCTCCAGTCGACATTGGAGGGTCACCGATGATACAGACGTCGACTTGAAGCCGCCATTTCCTCCGGTGAGAAAAACTAAAGCAGACTACTATTTCAACAAACGCTGTCAATCGTTGTTAGTCTCCAGCTGTTTCGCATCTTTTTGCCCTTTAGCTCCGATTGGTTCCGCTATCTTTAGCGAGGAGAGTCTACAAGCTCATACCAAACTGCATGCTAAAAATGTTAAATTTAATGACGCAGTGCCTCTAGGTGGACATATGTTAATTTTAAGCTCGACTTCGGACATTTTGCGAATATGTAGCTGCTATTTTACAATTCGGGGTGAGTTTTAATCCTTATACAAAGCTTTTTTATATTAAAAAAATAATTTTTGGCAACTGGCCCGTCGAAAGGCATCCAACGAGCAGCCTGGCAGGATTGCTTGGAAATAAATGTTTTTTGATTATGCAGATATCTGCGAAATTTATCGTGGTATCATATAAATGTCAAAATTGAGTGTTCTACAAAGTAGTACGCCGTAATATAGGCGTAACCCCTTTACAGTAAAATACCATAAAATGTTGGATGTCTCAATGGAGTTTTGTATGGACGCGACTGACCTCTATCACGGGTGATACAAGCAGGATTTGTCTGTATTTTACCATAACACAATGTGCTATACTAGACTGTACCAAGCCAATACTAAATAGATATACTGTAAATATCATAAGCGTGATGTTGCATTCCTTATAATGTCAAATTATATAAATGTTGAATGATCCAGGAACTGTTTAAAACCTGCTTGAGGCAATCTCAGACAAATAAAGGTACGCAGCATATGATTATATGAATCATTTAAATTCTAATAAAATCTACAATGACTTGTTTGATCAATCCCACAAGACCAAATGTTAGCTTTCACTTACAAAGTAAACCTCTGGTGGTTTTTATCATGGGAACATGAGAGCAGCGCCGCTGCCGCTGCTGCTGCTGGAGCTGCTGCAGCTGCAGGAGTTATGTAATCCAGTCTGTCTGCCATCATCGTCTGGAATAATCCAGCAGTCAGTCACAGTTCACTGTTTCTAAATGAAGATAAGATCCTTTACCGTACATGCCCCTTAGATAGTTAGATTTATTTATTTATCTATTTATTTGTTTATTTATTTGCTCTCTCCACAGTTCCTCTCCTGGCCTGGCAGCTTACCCACAATGCATTGCCAGAACAGATTGTTTATGTCAGACAGACCCATGTAACCGTTGCTGCTGCCACTTCACCAGCCGCACCACATCACTGCAACACAGCAGGAAGGTAGGAACATGTTCATCTTCTGTCTTATTTTAGTCTCCTTGTCTCTGTCATACATGGTTGAGTCATTTAGATAATGTGACATTTTACAGGACGGCAGAAACTCTTTTGTTCCATCATTTTCTGTCAATTACATCTGTGTGTAGATGTAATTATAAAGAAACCTCTCTCCATCTCTTTTTTCCAGGTCTTCTCCTGATTGATCTAATTTACTGTCTTACTGAAATCATGTCCGGTTCAGGGGAATTACCAGGTGAGTGTGTCTGTAAGCAGACAAGGCATGACTCTTTGGTCTTTTGTCTGTTTTTAAATAGCTCTGGCTCAGTTTATGCTACACAACACAATGATATTTACACAGTAGTTTGCTCCCAACTACGTGGCACTAGTTTGAGGAGAGGCTTTTTCCTGTTTCAACACAATACGCCCAGAACAAAGCCAGGTCATAAACATTTGGTTTTCCCATCCGACAGCTCTGGAATGAATTAAAAATGCTGACTGTGAGTCAGACCTTATCACTCAGCATCGGTGTCTGTCCTCACTGACACTGATGTGGCTGAATAGAAGCAAAATCTGGTCCCAGGTGCTAAAATCAGGTGGAAATCGGAGGTATTGAGGCAGCTGTTGCAGCAGGTTAATATCCACGGATTAAAAAGGACGTGCAGCGATCACCTGTGGGTGTAATGTTTGAGTTTGCACATATTTCTGGCTCTGTGTTGAATGATTTAATCTTTCCAGTTCTTTCTTGTGTCTGAGACATTGAGTTCAAGGCACTTTATCTTTTCACCAAAGCCTTTAACATGTGTTCTGTGAGTGTTAAAGTTGAAGGCTTTCTGTTATCGTTTACGGCTTGAAAGCTGCCAGAGCAAATACTGATTAACATGTTGCATCACAGAAATAACAGGAGATTACACAGATTGTTTTGTCTCCCACAACAGGAAAATCTAAGTAGACAGGAACCCAAAGTCCCACACACAGTCACACACTCATAACACTCAACTGGTTCACAAGAATCTATTCATATCTGTAAATGATGGATCTAAAATTGATGAACTAACCAAAAAAACAAAATCTTGATAACAATCCTGTTTGAATTTTGTAGATTTCATACAATAAACAGACAACACAACTACAGAATACAACTGCTTTTCATTTTACAGCCCTGATGATTCTGAAGTTTGTGTCTTTAATTAACTTGTTGCTGATTTGTGTATCTAAATGGGAGTTTGTGGTAAGAAAAATGTTGTATTTAACAAGAATTTTACAAATTTTTTTTGCTCCCAAGAATATTTTCACAAATAGTTTAATGAAATTCTGGAAGTATTTCTGCTCCTTTTTGTTGCTGAAATGCTCTGATTGGCTCTCAGTGACAGAAAGTGAACTAGTTTGTTTGTTTGTTTGTTTGTTTGTTTGTGTCGGCAGCCATCGAGGGTTCTGGGATTGGCGGGATGAAGCTTCCTGTCGGAATGACCCGACGTGCCCTCAGCTACGACGACAACCTGGAGGCCCCCATGTCCACGCCCCCCCATGACATCAACATCAACAACCTGTGGAGGCGACCAGTCATACCGGAGAGGAAGTTCACACACCTGGCTGAGGTGAGGGACGGTCTACACAAAACACACACACACACACACACACACACACACACACAGCTTCTAGCTTTCAAATGGAAAAAATTGATGCAACCAGCGGGTGATGATGATGATGATGATGATGATAATGATCTTGCTGTTTTTTTTCTCACCAGGAGGATGAGAGCGGTGTTGTAAGTCACTCTCCAGCGCCCAACAGCACCCCCTCCAGGTCACCAGGGGTAGTGAAAGCCAAGGCCTCTTCAGTCATCATAAATTCTCTCATCACCAGTGCGTTACATCTGTTACATCACACACACACACACTTAGATTCATTAAATGTACTTCTGCACTTATTTTTGTACTTATTTTTTTTATATTTTTTCAAGATTTTGCAATTATTTCGACTCTTTTCATTTAAACTTGAAAATGTGTCATGTTGTCACTCTAATAACTTCTATTCTGGTTCTCCAAAACTGTTTTAAAAACTTTCCATACCTTGTAAGACTTCTGGGTTGTAATTTTTTTAAAACTTTCCAAAACATTTTCCTCTCACTGTCACAGAGCAGACTCAGGAAAGTGTGTACAAGTTTGAGCAGAGGGTGGGGCTTTCTGACGCCGGCTACACTCCCCACAAAGGCCTCACCGCCGAGGAGACGAGACACCACCATCGGATCCCCGAATCTCTCCATGTGAGATTCACACTTTCACCCACTGACTGACAAAAAAATAAAAACAAAACTATAAAGTAACACACCTTAAAGCCTAGAAATTCACTGTGATGTGTGAACTTTGGTCTTTTTGTACGTCCACTGTTTTATTTCAGACTGAGGCCTGTTTTGTTTTTTGCTTTTTCAGAAACTGCAGATCCAGAGCATGGAGTCCAGAGAAGAGCGGCAGAACTCGTCCGCCCAGTCCACTCCATCCACCACACCACACAGCTCCCCAAAGCAACAACGCAGGTACACACACACACACACACACACACACACACACCTGTTCAGATTCTGTTGATCCTGACCGCAGAAAAGTAGAAACACTTACAGATCTTAAACCTGATCAGGTTCTCTTTCTTCATGTTCTTGCAGGTCCTGGTTCAGCAGCACAGGTTCAGAACTCAGCTTGAGTTCCTCCAACAGCAGCGTGGACATTGGAGACACAGCGGCAGCATCAGCAGGAGGAGGAGGAGGAGGAGGAGGAGGAGGTGTGGTTGAGAGGTGGAGCATGTTCGGACCGCGGCCGCTCGTCCAGAAGTCGACCTCTGACCTGGGAACAGACTCTTCACCTGCAGGTAAACCACATCGCTTCACTGTGAGGCATCTTAGTGTTGATTGTGTTTAGAAATTTCTTTTAAGTTTATGCAAATTAATATTAAAAGTCAGAATTTGCACCGTTGCAGCAGCGACGTGCTACGCTAATAAAACCTGAACTACAGACAAAATAAACAAAAAAACCAGAAAACATTTTCTTTTCTTAGATGTCATCATTTTTTTAAAAAATGATCCAGTTTCACCAAAATCAGTAATAAATATTGTTTTGTGGGACAAAGTGCTGTTTTGATGCACTGTGATCATATTTGCTCGACCAGGTTATTTAGCTCAATAAACGGCAAATGGGGGCACAGGAAGACCACGTACCCCATTACAAGTCAATGAACCATCAAAATAGTTTGGAAGTTGTTATTTTGAGGTCAAATAGTTATATAATGTTGCTTTGAGGATGCTGTTTGTTGTTTGTGGTTTAAAGGCCAGTTGCATCATTTTTACTGAACAAAGAAACCAAACTAAAAAACATAAAAAACTTAAATAAAAACCTCAAATAATCCCTTTGACACAGTTTTACAGATTCTATACGTTCAGATGTAAACAGAAACTCGTGCAAGGCGACACAGTGTCCTTTCTTTTGTCCCACATAAGCAGATGTTACGTTTCCAGGATTTGGGTTAATGGGCGAACAAATGACCTTCAAACCGACAGTAAACACTAAGCGCAGGTCGGAGCCGGCCACCCTGCCAGTCTCTTCACTTATTGGCTTCTGCCAACGGACACACACGGTTTTTTTTTCTGCATCTCAGAGATATAAAAGTCAGACAAGTTTAAAAACTCAAACCCCTGCAGCTTCTGAGAAACAACCTGTAGATTTTCACATGTATGAGGATTCACTCTGTTTGGAAGCTAACAAAATCTTTTTTCCAGGATGACTCTGGGTGAGTGATTTCAAATCGATAACACAAGTTTGCATGGAGGATTAAAAAAACGACTTTTTCTGCTCACAAATAACAGAATTATGTAACTACAGACTGAAGAAAGGCTCATCTGTCAGCTGAAAAAAAGGTTTTTAGACTTTTAAAAAATCCAAACAACTGTTTATGATTATATGATTATTATTAATAATAATTCAAACATGGCAGGAAATGTCCATAGTAACCTGTGTGGTTGTTTTTGTTTGCAGCTGCATTAATATACATAACTGGATAGATGTTAAAGTTTATTTCACAGGCTGCTGCAGTGAAGTGACAGATTAACTACTCTGGTGTTTTTCATTTAAAGACAGTTTCATAACTTATGTTTGACATTTGCAAGGTTTTCTTTTTCTAATTCAAATGCACTGAGACAAAATGGATTGTTATGTTGAAGAGCTGATGTAAAAAAAACCTTTTTGGTTGAATAGGCATTAAAATATGAAAGACTGCTGCTTTTAACTAAAGATGTACATGCTGGTTCAGTTACCTTAATTTAACAGATTTTCCTCATTCAAAAGCCTTGATAGACATTTTCAGATAAAAGATTGTCATGGTCCTGCATGAAAACTGAAATAATCTTGAAATAAACTGTTAACTGATCAATATCACAGGTTTAACTGGAAAAAAAGAGAAAATTAGTAAAATATATGAAGCACTTTTTAAAATCAGGGTTGGAAAGTTCTTCACAGTGACAGAAAAGACAAATTAAATATTTGAGTTAGAAACAAATCAGTATTAATGCAATGACTTTGGCAATAAATAAACATGGAAGGGAAGTTAAAAAAAACAAGAGATGGACAGACACATAAAAATAAAACATTTAAATTATTTTTTTTAAAAAAAAGTGACCATTTAAAACATTAATGAATTACTTTTTTTACCGTTTTAATTATGTGTTTGCTGTGTTCCTCCTGTGTCTTCATAAGAGTTGTGATGAAATAACTGCAGGTGTTTAGTGAATTCTGCTGGTGTTTTTACACAATTCCTCACCCTGTTAATAAATCTCAAGAGTTAAAATTGACTTCCATTGTTTCATTGTTAACAAAAATAGATTCCTTTAAACTGTATCTAGATTATTTATTATTCATGTTAACTCTGTTTTAAATATATAAACCTAAATCCCAAGTTTGTCTGCGAAGGTTGAGCAGACAGACTGAGGAGGAGGAGGAACTGTAATAGATTTACAGAAGTTAATGTTAATAGAGAAAAGGAAGTGTAATTGTGGTTGACTGCCAGATGTTATAGAAAGGTGCGTTATTGTAAACAAATCATCTGGTGTGAAGGTAAAAACATCACGGCTGCAGTCGGTGATCTAATGTTGCACCAGCAGTCAGAGATCTCGTGTAAATTATTAACTCGTAAGCTGGTTTATTATTTCAGACCTTCAGTGATGTTGTAATTCCTTTCTCTGTGTACTTATTTTCCTCTCTCTTTTCCCAGCAGGCTTTGCGCTGCAGGCATACCGCGGTGCACAGAAGCCGACCCCCATGGAGGTCATGAAGACACAGGCCACCCGGCTGGCTGACAACCCCACCGTTCAGATGGTGGCTCCGCCCAAGATGGAGATTCCCACAGTGGAGGGTCGACGTCAGGGGGCGCGACCACACAAGCTCAAACCCAGAGACATGAACATCCTGACGCCCTCTGGCTTCTAGGAGGACACATGACAACGAAGCTGCCGGTCACGCAGACGCTGAAGGTCCCAGGAAGTTAAAACCTCTCTCACACACACACACACCGTCACACAGCCTGCTGCTGCTCTGAACATGTGCCAAAAGTCCTGTTGAGTCAAAATCTTTCAACATTCAGTTGATTTAATTTGATTTAATTTGATTTGATAGTTTGATTTAATTTTTGTTGTTGAATTATATGAAAAGCACTAGCAACTCTTGCTAGCAACAAAATGCACAGGTTTGAAATTTGATGCCTGTTTGCAACAACATCAGAAATATTACCTGCTAAAAAAGGCTTCAGAATATTTGCCTTTCATGTTGTCAGCCATGTTATTTCCCTCATTTTGTCTTCCTGCTCAGTGACTTTCAGTTTTGTAGCAGAGCGGCAGTCATCAGCATCCTTTAAAAACATGTAAAATCATCAATCTAACAAACATTTCCTGGGACCTTTGGCTGAAACTCCAACATCCAATCATCACCACTGACGCAGTTCTGGTCAAAAAAAACAAAGACAGTTTCCCGTCTGTGCTGCTTTGTGGCATTTACCGTGTTGTGTGACCGTAAAATCATACTGATCCTTCATCCTTTCAACTGTTACATGTAACCGCAGCATGCTGACATGAACATGATTCAGCATGAGTCAAAACCTGGACTCCAGGTGAGCCGGAGGTCCAGTGACTGATCTTGAAGACTTTGTTGAGCTGAAGATGAAGATGATGGTAAACCTGCTTTATAAAGATCCCTTCTAAACGCACTTTAACCTCACTTATCCCCCCCACATAGAGACTAACTGTTATTCCTCTGAGATGCAAATAAATGGCAGAAACCTTCATCTGCTTCAGCATCAACAGTCTTAACCTGCATTTTTCTCTTTTCTTGCTAAAGGAGCATTTCACTAAGCATGGCAGGAAGCATAAGCAAGTCCTGACCAAAATTCCTTAATTGTAGTTTAATGCAAATTAAACAAACAGAACAAATGAAACAAAAAAAATTGTAATTATATTTGTCTCAGGAAATTGTGGAAATCTGGCAGGCTCCTGATCGCTGAAACATTCCACTTATTTGTTCTGCGTTACACCTTTTTCTTTTTTTAGAAATTTTATTGTATGAATTAACCTTTTTTTTATGTTAACGGGATCAGAAGAAAGAAACATGGTGTGTGTGTGTGTGTGTGTTTGAGTGAAGTGTTTAAAGAACTGATAAGAAGAAGCAGGTTTTCAGTGTGTGTGTGTGTGTGTGTGTGAACTCTGTTAACATGAGGGCCCCTGTTTATCTGCTGGTGGTCAAACATGAAGGTTTGCAGTTTGTGTTCCTGCTGAGTTTCGGTGCTGAACTCTCTGACAGCTGACGTGCACGCCGACGTCGTCCTGCAGAAACCATGTCGCGCTCAGAAAAGGAGAAAGTGCTTTCAACATAAAACTTCTGATTAAAAGCATTTAAAGATGAAGTCTGTCCTCGCTGTGCAAGGAAACGTTCACACACCCCTGAAGAAACATGTTGCCTTATAATGAGAGAACATTACTGAAGTTCAGGGGGTTTCAAGTGATGCAGAAACTGAAGTTTTAAAGTTCTCAAACTAATCTAACTGTTTAAAAATGTCTTTTCATTCATGGTTCCTGCAGGATGACCTGTGTGTGTGTGTGTGTGAAGCTTTGAAAGCCTGTGGAGAGCTATGACTCACCTGTTCAATGAATCACAGCCGCCAGCGGATTGTTGTTATTATTATTATTGTTGTTGTTCTTATTATGGCACTTTTGTTATTTAGTGGAAACACTCTGTTTGCTGGTCATATATTTCATGTGATGTCACAGCATTTGAAGGACTTCTTTCTCTGTTTTATGGAGTAAAAATAATGGCAAAACTCGAATCATTCATCAGCTGTAACTGTTCTGGTGTCAGTCAGATGTTGTCAGTTTTCTTGTGAAACATCTTAAAACTTAACTTGGAGAAAAACAAACTCTGTTACTATAAAACTGATATGACTGTTTCTGTTTTACTGACGTTTGTTTCATAGTTTGTGTTCCCGTGTTAAGTGAGCGACACGTTTCCCTTTAAATTTCACCCCGGTTGTATCACACTTGAAGTATCACGTCTGAACCTTTGTGTGTGTGTGTGTGTGTGTGTGTGTGTGTTAGTGCGACTCTGTACTTCAGACTGACTGGATCACTGTATGATTTTCTTACCTGTTAAATTTTTTTTCCAGTTGATGTCAAGATATTTTCCTTGATTTAAAAAATTCTCTGTACTTCCTCTTTTTCTTTGACGAAAAACTTAAAAAATTTAGGAATAAATGTTACATTCTCATCTGAAAAACAAAGTCAGTTCTTCATTATTTTGTTATGAAATGTTTTGAAATAGATGAATGCCGTTTGTGCTGAGTTCTTTCACTGACATGGCAGATAATTAAAGACTAAACGCTTAATGCTGTAAAAAGTAGTAGTATATCTGCAGCCTCTAGAGGGCGCCAGTTCACTATTTCAGTTACAACAGCGATCCCTTGATTTTTTCAGTATTTAATACAACAGGCCATTTTTAATAAGGAACTCAACTAAGTTTATCTCCAACAAATAAACAACAGAAATAATTATTTGCACGATGAAGGTATTTGATTTTGCTCTTTGCTTCTGTCATCAGTCAGAGAAAAGTTTTGGTCGTTCATGTCTCTTTGAGCATTTACCTTTAACACAATCTGATGGGCAAATAAAGTTGAAATCAGTCAGAGGGAATTTCTCATCCTGAGTAATTCAGCTGATTTCAAGGATTATGAATTAAAACAGATTATATCTGATCATATAATCCACCTGCCTCACTGGACACATAAAAGTTTGACAAATATACTGAAAAGATTATTTGATTAAATTGTGTGCAGAGTTCAAATCTGTTTTCAGGGAAGGTAGAAACTGTTTCATGCAGACTGAACTGGTCTTCTGGTGTCTTTATTCTGCACATTCAGTGTTTCTGAGGCCTCATACTCGTATTTCAGTCTATAGGGACTCCTGTGCAGCAAGTCAGGCAAGTTTTTTGCAACAAGTAACTTAGGTCATTTACTATAAAAGTCATATTTTGTCATTACAGTGGCAAAGTAACGTGGAGGCCAATGGGAAAACATCTAGTTCATTCAGAGACCTTTATCTTTTCAGCTTAACCAGATTAATACCATTTGATTTATACTCTTTATTTCCACCATTTAGCAGAGCAAAGACAACAGGTCACGATGCTGCATTCAGCCCACAGCCTGAGTTCCCAGTGATTTTTATCCTGAGCTGTGAAAAAACAAACACTGACATTTATTCTTGCACACATTCTCTCCTGCTTACATGAGCTAATCACTTAGTACGAGTAGGAACTGTTGATCATTTTCAGGGAATGAAAAGTATGTGTTTTAGGATTAATTTGTAAAAAACGGTGTTAAAAGTGTCAAAAGTCCTGCTGAGATGAGTCAGGAGAATCTGGAAGATCTTTGAAAAAAATCTTATTTGAGTTTCACAAGTTGGAATTTAAGTTTGAAAGATTGTAGATTTTTCCTTTAAGATGGTAGAAACTCAAAACCTTCGTCTCTCTGACGCCCAACTTTAACAACAATTTCAAGATCTGCGACCAAAATCCATGTGAGAAGGGAATCCATGCTTTTTCCCATCATAAAAGTTTGTCTTATCAGAGTCATTCTTATAGGTGCAACATGAAATCATCATGAATGTGCCAGATGCTGCAGCAGTGGACACTGAACATGTTGGGTTTTATTGCAGCCAGAAACAGGATTGTTGTCCCAGAGAGATAATCTGAGATAATCTGAGATAATCTGAGCAGTGCTGAGGAAGATTGTCCAACAGTCAGAGGTGGAGAGAGGGGGGAACTTCTGACGTATAAAAAGTCTTAT
>JAPZDV010000006.1:20488408-20498656 GCA_029814665.1 Acanthurus lineatus | reverse complement strand
ATTTAACAGATGTCACTTAAGTGCTTTACACACACACACACACACACACACATGCAGCTAGAGAGGGATTAACATATAATAAGTTGATGGTGTGTGTGTTTGTGTGTGTGTGTGTGTGTCTCACCTTTGTGGCCTGTACTGTCATGTTTCCAGGACTTGAAGCAGCTGAGTCCCATGCTGCAGCGCTCCTGCTCTGGTTGCTTCAGTATTAGATTCAGACGCTCAGTGCAAATTAAACACAACGATACAGAGTTTTTTCATTAAACTGCATCACTTGTATGAGTCTTTTTTTTGTCATGCATCAGTTTTAGGTCTCTGTTAGTGTCAAGAGGCCCAGTTCCAGCAGGCAGGACTCAGGCAAAGTGTGGAAAGCTCTTGGTTTTTAACATCCTGGTTGATGCATGTTTCTCTGGGAAAAGCCTGAAGAAAGAGAAGTTCTTGTTGGATCCTTAAAAACAGGTTTCTGTATTTTTTTAAGCTAAAAATCTGGTTCAAGTTGTGTGTCTGATGGGCATTGAGCCTCAGAGGGAGATCTTTGGATGCAGGATCACACCTTCAGATGGAGTTCTTGGTGGATAAAAGCTAGAGAAGAAGTTCCTGCGAGATGAAAGGTCTTGAAAAGAGGTCCAGTGTGGTAATAAGACAAGTTCCTTGTTGGTAGTTCAGCACCTTTGAGGAGAGACTCTTGGTAGATTGTCCTTTAAGAGAAGCTCACATTGATTAAGGGGCCACAGAAGGTGTCAGGTGGTGAACCAGGTAACGTTCAGGAGTCTTGAAACCTTGGTGCTATCTAGCAAACAGGCCCTCATTTCCACCAGCTTCGACTGGAGCCATTGTTATCGGGAATACATCATCATTCCCACTTCTGAGTCCCATTTTAAGTCAAGGAAAACTTAATATATTTGGGATCCAGTTGGGATCCAACTTTTTGGGTTCTGAACAGAACTGCTTTTGGTTTGATTTCTCTGATTGGTTAAAAATTAGGAAACATCTCCATGTTTGTGGAGAATATGGTAGAGAACAATCCAACAATGCTGCAACCTGTTTATAAAGTTTTTATTAAATATATTCCTCTGCTTTCTTTCAAGGCCTCTGTTGGTTTTGGATGCAAGAACAGTTTTAGATGAGGAGAAGTGGACATTTTCTAGCAGGTCATATTTCCAGCCTTCTTCCAACGAAGGTCATCTCTCCAGTGATGCAGAAAGATCAAAGGTCCCACTGATTTCTGACAGAAACTTCAAAATGTTTGAGAAAGTATTTCATGATGCATGTGCAGCAACACGTTGCTTGTAGGAGGAACCTCCTCAGACCGGATGTGTCGCCTTCTCTTGGTGGAACTTCTCTCAAACAGCCTTTAGTCTGTCTTCTGCTTCACAGAGACGGTTTCCACTCGACCTTTTGATGCTTTGAAGACTTTCAGGAGAAAGCACCTGTTCACAGCCATGAACTCCAAACTGTCTCTAGTCTGCAGAAGCACAAGCAGCGACTCTGACTCTCCTTCCTATCCGTCCATGATGATCGTCACAGGTTCGGCCTCAGTCCATCCGTCTCTTTCTTTTTTTATCTCTCTTTTTCTGTCACATTTTCTCTCAGAAGCCAACAAAAGTTAAATCATCCTGAAGGAACGTTTTACTCTTTTTCTTGTCTCTTTTCTCTTCCATCTCTTCCGCAGGCCAGACGGTCCTCCATCCACCATGAACGAGGAGACGATGTCAGTGTTCTCCTCTGCATCCTCCCTCCTTCCTTGTCTCCCTCTCTGTCCTTTGCATTATTAGCTCTTTAACTGTGGACGCCGAGCTCTTTTTTCCAGAACACGCCCTGCACGAGTCCGTCCAAACGCCAGCGTCTTCCTCACCATGTCCCTCTTCTTCCTCTCCACATTTTCTCCATCCTGTCTACCTTTTTTTCATCCGTCCCTTCACTGGTCCCTCTCTTTGTCCCCGTCCAGCTCGTCCTTCTCTCTTGTTCCCACTATCTTCACCCTCTCTCTCACTCTTTCTCTCTCTCTCCCCATTTCCCAGCAGTGTGTGTGCCCCCTTGTTGCCCCCCTCCCCATTAGCCTCATCAATAACCATGCCGTGTGTGCGTGTGTGTGTGTGTGTGTGTGTGTGAGTGTGTGTGTGTGTGAGGGCTGTGCATTAGGAAAATTGGTTCTCTGCGACGCAGCGCTGTTTTACCAAAGTAATCACAGCTGATGGTGAGAGAGAGAAGGAGAAAGAGAGAGAGATGATCTGGCTCAAATTCTGCTGCTGATGTATGGTCTGCTGCAGCAGCACACACACACACACACACACACACACACACACACACACGCACACACACGCACTCACACACACACTGTCACCATGATTCAAGTGGACATACAAGCGAGAGCGGCTGGTCGGCCCAGTCAACTTTTGAACTCAATTAAAGTACTTTCTCTCTCTCTCTGTGTCTCTCTCTGTCTCTTTCTCTGTCTCTCTCTCTCTCTCTCTCTCTCTCTCTCTCTCTGTCTCTCTGTCTGTCTGTCTCTCTCTCTCAGTACAGTCTGATTCAATAAGCTTTATTGGCCTGAGGTACAGTACGCTGTGCAGTATATTTCTTAACCGTTGTTATTAATCGATAGAAACAATCATATTTTCTCAGTCGTTCTGCCTTCAGACTGAAATACACAGCAGACAAAACTGGATCACTGAGAGTTTTTGAACATGTTAACATGACAAACACATGTGATCACTGATCATGTGATCCAAAAACCTGCTGAAAGAGCAGCAACTTCACAGAAGTCCCATCATATGCAGTCATTTAACTAATTACCTGATTTGTTTTGGAGACTGTAAAGCTTTTTGCACAAATTTATCAGAGAATTCCAACAATTCAGGGTCTGAATTTATGATTTTCTTAGTTGTGTTGATCTTATTCTCTCCCTTTTCGCTTATTAAAGTGAAGAGAAACTCTTGTCTTTTACAACTGCTCGTGGTTTGTGGGAAGAGTACATTACGTATATTTAAGGGAACTGGAGAAATGATTTATTTGTCGTGGTGTTCAGTAAATTGTGGAGCACCAGTTTGGACAAATAATGCCGGGATCAATGTCCTCTCCTAGTCTGGATCTGCTGTCCGAGAGATTCCCAAAGGTTTTGCTGCAGTTGGATTCCTGCAGAGGGCCATAAAATACCAAACGCTGAATCACAATAAATCTAACTCTGGGTTTTGGAAACATCATGGTCAAGGTTGAAAGAAACTGTTGTTGATTGTAGATGAAAGATGAGATGTGATTGAGTCTCTGTTGTCAAAGTCGGATGTTTTTTCCTCCCAGCAGTCCGGCAGCTCGACCTCCTCCGTGAAGGTTTTGTAAGGCTGTAACGGTGCTGAACTACTTGTGCCTGCGTGTCAGAGACAACCAGAGGTCTTTGTTGGGTAAATGAAAAATCATTTTTAGTGTGACAGACTCACAGCCTGATACATAGTAATGCATTACTGTACGTCTGGCTGATTGAGTGTCTGATGGACTGAATTCTAATCACAGCTGAGAGCTTTCACGTCCGTCTGTCAATACGGCCGGACGGCGTACTCTTCATTACAAAGTGCTGTGTGTAAACGTGTGTGTGCATGCATGTGTGTGTGTGTGTGTGTGTGTGTGTGTGCTCTCCGCTAAATGAAATCTGTCACCTCCTCTCCTCTTCACTTTGACTGCATGTCTTGATGAATGACTTGCATGGAAATATGGCTAAGCAGGAGCAGTCAGCTTCTGTCTCCGTCAAGAAAAACTGACCTCACTCTCTGTTTTTTCCTGCAAAAGCCTGAAGTCCAACAGCAGCAGCCCCCCCAGGGAAAAGTAACAGGGGTAAATTCAGCACATACAAGACAGTGGAGTTTGAAAATAATTGTATAAATGTGGAGTTTTCTTTTGGATCAGAGGGAAACGATCAAAACTAAAATGATCATAATTTTCATTTCCTCCAGCTTTTTTCCACAGCAGAAATCTGTGTGAATCCATTTCTTTCTGCAACTTTCTGAAACAATTTTTCATGCTGACTCCTTAACGGATAATTTAAATTGATGCTCTGAAGACTAAAGTTAATAAATTTGTATTGATTTGTTAATAAAGTTGTTTTCCGCAGACTTGAGGGAAGCTGATGGATGTAAAGCAGAAAGGCAACAGCTGCAGTCTGTCGCTCTTCACCTGCAGCTGCTTCCAGCTTGATTTCACTTCTTTTAAAGATTTAATCTAGACTCAAGTCACATCACACATTTTTGGCCACACCCACCTCTGATGTCACTGCAGGAACTTTGAACTGAAAGTACTCAGTGTGACGCACCTGGCTGCCCGTCTGTCTGCCTGTCTGTCTGCAACGTCGGCTGTGTGATTTCATTCAGCCGTGATGTTTGATGTTAATTTTAGTTTTGTAGACAGATTTTGTTCTGTTCCACCTTGTAAAGTTAAACATAGTTACTTTCAGTGTTTTATGGTGAAAACATGACCTTTAAATGTAAAGGGGGGAGGAGGAGAGGTCAGCTTACAGCTTCCTTTGGTCGCTCACTGACTTCACATCAGCAGAGTAACAACTCTGCTCATGTCTTTTTCAAACAAAGAATGTCATTAAAACACATTTCCAACCTTTATTTCTCAATATGGGTTTTCTAAGAGTGTTATATGATTATCATTACTGGGGTAAAACTGGAGGGGCTCATGATTTTGGTTGTGTGTGTTCATGTATTTGTCTGCAGCTGATCTTGCAACCACGGGACTCATCGGTCTATTACTATTTTTTCCTCACATTTATGACTCCAATCTACGCTTAAGCACCTGTTGTGGATGCAGTGATTCATACTTTTTTAAAACCTGATTTTACTGACTGCTTTGACCAACAACACTGCAAACTGCACCTTTTATCAACAACTTTTTCATTATGAAATCTCAGCAATGTTGCAGAAGGAAGACAGCAACCTGTTATGAGCTGCTGGTTGAATATAAATTTGTATATTTATATCGATTGTGCTTGAAAATCTGTATGAGAAAGAGGACTGTTAGCCTTTGCAGAGGTCTGTGCTTTCGAAGTGCCCTCGTTGTTTACAGCCACTTTACATGATGCCATACTTTATGTTTAATCACTATAAAGTTACCGGGAGCTCATTAAGAGACTAAATCCAACAACAAACTCATCCCACAGGTGTCCGCAGAGCCTCAGCTCATTATAGATGGCATGTTATCTCAAAGTGCTGCTGCATTTGGTGGTGAACAAACCCTGATGATGCTGTGTTTACATGTAGTCAGTAATCCCATATAAAATGGATGTCGAACACTTTTTGCGTATCTAATGTCATTCATGAAGTGGATCATACAACCTGCTACGTCACCCTGCAGCAGCGGCTCCAGATCTGACACAGTACACTGTGTTTTCTCATGTGGGGCGAAAGAGGAGCCCCTGCTGGGTCAGGCCAGGGGTCGCAGCCCCCCGTGTCCCTTTTCACTGCAGCTGGCTGAGGGTTTTACTGCCTCAAAGTACGCAGGAATGTTCACGTCTTGGTTTTCTGTGGGACATTAGGGTTTATTGCACCACAGGCGCCATTTCTGTACCTCCTCGTTTGGCAGCTATGCAGCGTGGCAACAAGTGTTTGCGTTCCCCTTCCCAGAGAGAGAGAGAGAGGGGAGGCTGGTGGGAAGACCCTGAGCTACTCAAACAGACCAACGTGAGACTGAAACAGCAGCGAGGTGGAGAGGAAGACAAGCAGAGGACGTCACAGCAGAGACAGGTAAGCAGAAAAATCCCTTTCACCAAACACAACAATGCAGTTACACTCAGGTATCAGCAGGAATTTCTCTGGGTGACTTTGCATCAATAAGAATTTAACCAATGTGGTGTTTTTTTAAAACTGGAGGAAAGACTTTAAAATTTAAGTTTTAGTAAATTATTTTTTATTACAGACTTCACTCTGACTGATTAAATCAAATGTTTTTTTGTTTTTTTTTTAATAACACAGAAGAAAATTCTGACCTTGTTCATCCTGCACGGCTTTTTTTAACTGCAAATCTATTTCTGCACCCAGTCTATTAAAAGCATTGTCTTGGTGGGACATCTGCATGTACAGTACATGCTGACACGCATGAACCAACACAACACTGCAATGCAAGAGGCTGACAGCTGTGTTAAAGCCAACTTTCCTAACAAACCAGCGATTTGAGACTCAGGTGAAATCTAACATGTTGAACCACCGATCCAAGTTTGGCACCTAAACACACCATTATCATGTTTTTAGAAAGACTTCCTGCCTAAAAGTCTTTGTGCGTTTGATAAAGAAGCCAAAGAGTCCTTTTGTTTGTCTGTATGAAATGCCAAGAGTTGTGACGAAGCAGCTTTGATACCTCATGAGATGGGATGAGAATGATTTATGATGTTGTGACCAGATATGACAGGCAGTTAAATCTTTGTTTATTTCCATCAGTTTTATAATGAAAATGGTTTTACTGCTGAAAGTTGATGAATCCTGCCTGCAAATCGGAAGGACACATAGTCCTTGATCGTGGTATTAAGGACATAAACTGATACCTTAATGAGGATAGAAAAAATAAATCTGGTTCAGTTTATTCAGTACTCATTAATATGCACAGTGCTCATTATTAGAGCCTTATGGTTGATCAGTTTTCATTGCTACGACTGTTGTTAGATAACACTGAAGTGTATTTTAAGTCATCTGATAAACTGTTAATCTAAAACTGATGGGGTCGAATAATCCCTGTTAAGAAAATCTACAAGTGTTTTCCCGTAATTACCCGGATTGACTTACTAATAGATCATGTGCAACTCAAAGAAGAAAACAAATGGAGCAAAGACTCAGGGCCAAGAGGGAGAGATTTCAGTTTTTCCTTCACTTAAGTCCGTATTTCTCTCCCAAGTTGAATTGTTTGTGTTTGTTGGTATAAATTGGTTATTTATATAAACAAATGCTATATTTTTTACTCATGTAAAATGAAAAAAGACAACAACTGCTGCAGAAAACAAAGCTGGAAGGACAAATTCTTCCACTGTCACTTACTTTTCCCTGTTTTCTGCTGTATAAAACCAAAACATGACAGAAACAAGCACTGAAAGCCCACAAACGTTTCCCGTGAAGGATGAGCTTCACCTTTCAGACTGGTTTTAATGTGTTTTTTTATAAATGAATGTGCTGAACACATCTCGGTGTCTCGGTGCCCTCGGCGGCTGCAGCTGAACGGGACCCAGCAGCCGCTTCGCTCTGCTCGCTGAGTGCTGAGTGTCGGAGGGTCTTAAGTGAGTGACAACGGTCCTGCAGGTTGTCAGCAGGAGTGAGTCGTCTTCAGAGAAGATTTACAGTCGATCAAAGTCATCTGAGCCCCCCCCCAGGAGGGGGGCAGGTCCATTCCTACAGGTCGGGGGAGGGAACCCCCCCCTCCCCAGCTCTGGAACGACCAACACTGCTTCATATTGTTGGCTATAAAAAGCAAAGCCCCCTTGGAATCTCACATAGACCAGTCAACCCACACATGTAAATACTATAGTATACAGCAAAGCATGTTAGAAAAAACAAAAAACACATGCTTTACATGTAAAGAAATCGTTTAAAAAAGGTTTTGAGGCAGGAGATAATTATTTGTGAAAGGAAAACTGTTTCTTATACTCTTACTTGGATGTAATGTGGACAAATGTGCACAAACTCGTCCAGGTTTGCAGCACAAAGGCTCCAAAGAGGCTGAGATGTTGCAAAAAATGAACAAAAACAAAATTAAATTACTTAAATCGACAGTTTTATGAGCTGTTCCTGAACTCATGTTGTAATTTTTTATATACACTAGTGTTTGACAAAGTGCTAAACTTCAGTGCATCCATGGTTGTGAATGTCCAAGTCTTCAAAAATGTTCCCTTTTAAAACAAATCAAGACGTCACACCTGTTTCCAATGAACCTGTTTACCTGTGCAATGTCCCAAACAGGTGTTTCTGGAGGAATTTCACATCTTTCCCAGTCTTTTCTTGATCCTCTACCAACTCGCTGAAACGTGTTGCTGACGTCAAATTCAGAATAAACACATAATTACAAAAATCCAGAGCATAAGAGGTCAAACTTCAAATATATGGTTTTAGTCCTGATTGTTTGTCAAAGAGGATAAACAGATAAATAAATTCTTCTTTTTATTTTTTCTTAAACTGGGTCTTTTTTTGGAATCAGCCTTTTTTTAGTGGCACTGACATTTTATCACCTGTTGCAAATGTCAAAAGACAAAGCGTTGGCTTACAGTGAACGCACCGCAGTGAGTGGAGTGGAGGAGGAAGGTGATGAAAGGATGAATAAGAAATAACACGGAGTGAGAGAGAAACCCGGCCCCCCCGCCTCTGTGCACGGCATGTCTGCTATTTGTGGCGGGGACAGACGGACGTTTCCATTGCAGCGGATTTACTTCCCCAAACTGTGAGCTTGTTGACATGCTGCTGTCGAGATGCCATCAACCGAGCAAAAAGAAAAAATCTGATTTAGTTTCTTAGATTTAAAGATTTTATTCACAGAGAAGATGATGATATTTAAGATTATTTTTATTGTAACTATGATGTAATTTAATTTTTTTTTTTAAGTATTGTTTGTGTATCTGAGCCTCTCTGCTCCGTCTGTTTGACAGAACCTATTAAAAACACATTAGTGAAGCACAAAGCTGCACTGGGACACCATCTTTTCTGGCCAAGGACGTCGTCACGCCGGTTTATTTTGAGCCTATATGTGCTCCGAACACACTGTCCTGCTTCAGAAAAACTAGAAAACAGTCCAACAAAACATGCAACTTTCACTTCTGTTTGAGCTGTTTTTGCTCAGATTTAAGTTTCTTCACTGAATAAGAAAATGATTTATACCTTTTTTTTAAATTTAACTATTTGTTTGTGAACTATTTTTAAAGTTTGCATATTGTGAATGAAGCGGTGCGTTTGAGTGCCTCAGTTATTGTCAATATTCTGTCTGATCTTTGGATGGTAGCTCACTTCCATCATCAGCTTCGTCCATGCATTTCTGTTTTCTGATGATAAAATCACCTCTTTCTGATTCTGTCCCATTTTACTCCGTCATATCCAATGACTGCTCTAAAAACCCAATTTTCCCAAGGGGGCCATTATAGTCTCATGTTATCTTCTCACCTCTTTGGAAGCTGCCCTTCTCACTGGGGGGTCGTAAGCTAAACCTTCCAAAACGCCAGAAGATAGAGACACCAGCGGGTCTGTAGGTTGGAGGAAAGTAACACTATGTTTAGCTTTGAAAACAGAGAAGAAGGGATGGGGGGGTTGAGGTGACGGGGAAGATGTTTGCCTTCGTAGATCAGTGAGAAGGTTTGAATGCCAGTCAGGAAACAGAGGAAGAGCTGTGAAGTTCCTGCAGCTCCATTTACAGCCAAACGTGACATTTCAGATGAATTTATTTTGTCCTAAATTAAACAATTTTTATGTTTTGCAGAACAGCAGAGGAAAGAAAAATAACAGGAGAAGAGACTGAAGAGTTTTGACGTCAGGAACAAGGTTCTTCATTCAGGTGCAGGTGAGATCAGGTGAGCTTGTAAGTCTCATAACACTCCTATTATTTTTATTTTTACAACAAATCCACTTTAACCAGTTCGTTTTTGATCAAATTATATGTTTGATGATACAAGGAGTGCATTTTTTATGTTGCTTGAAGGGTTGATAATAGAGATCAGCTGTTCAGTCTGTTAATTTAATCCAGATTAAAATATCTGAATAATGATTGAATTGATTTCTGTGATTTTTGGTTCAAACTTTTTGATTGAATCCCAATTATCTCCTGATCTCCATCTTTTAAACAAAAAAAGAACACATACAATTAAAATGCAATTACTTTTTATACCTCATTCAATCTGATTCCCTTTCACACTAGTTTAAATGCTAATTATTAGCAAGTTAGCATCACCTGGTTCATTGGTTCTTGAAGCTTTGTGCTAAAGTGTAAAGTTAAGAGTTCGGGATCAGATCAGATCGGATGTTTTATGCATCCAACATTGTTATTTATCCTCATTACAGGGTTGAGTGCATACAGACTTCAGTATAGATTGATCACATTGTTCAGCCTTGTCTGTCAGTGTCTTTCCTCTGTGTGTGTGCAGCGGTCAGTAAGCAGTCAGCAGCCCTGCAGAGGCTGGAGCACAGAGAGCGAGCAGAGGCCACAGAGCCCCGTGTGTGCAGCAGCAGCAGCACTATGGGCAGGAAGAACAACGGTTGTAACCAGACTTCAGCTTCTGATTTGGTTGTTTTACTAATA